>JAOWBL010038142.1:0-27444 GCA_028564865.1 Zenarchopterus dispar | reverse complement strand
TCATAAGTGTGTCGATTGATCAATACTGTGTCTCGGTACGCCACCAATTTTTGTGTGTTATTGTTTGTTTGATGATAGCGACCAGTGATCAGTACAATTTATCACAAGTTCGCTGGGACTAATTATAAAAGAATATCTTATATAATTATAGTGTCGGATAATTGCTTTAAAAACAGAAAGGTAAGAAAACAAAAACAACTTTTTTTTTTAGTTTATTGATTATCAACGTTGTTTGTTGCTATTAACCACTAGAGACTTCGACCGACTTTAAACACCAGAAAAAATTAATGTCTTAGACTGACCCGCTCATGAGTCGAATCCACTTTTTGGGATCGATTTTCTGGGGAAAAAATCTCGACTTATGAGCGAATATATACGGTAACTTCACTGGATTTGATTTATGCTCTTTTTTTATTGAAGTGAGTTTAATCTTTTTTAACTGGTCTCAATATCTGACAAGCTTTTGCACCCGTGTTGGCTACAGAACTTTATCAGAGGTTTTTTTTGTGTGTGTTTACCGTTGAGTTCACAGCCCACCAGCTCCATGCGCAGCGTGCAGGCCTTGCGACACACCACGGGGATGATGCGGATGTACTGGCCCACGATAGGGGGGTCAAAGAGGTTCGTCTTTGTACTGTCGTTATCAATGTTGCCCTCAAAAACCTGAGACACACCAAAAAAATTAACAAAATAAACATTAGGTGATGAAGAGTGCATACTACTGAGATAACCCAATACTGAAGATCATATAACCTTATCCCTGCGTTGGCCATTGGCCTTGTAGTTGACGTAACTGATCCCATCCAAGCTGCTCGCCACCTTGAATGCTTTGATGTACTCGGCCGAGCCCATGCGACTGGCTCCCTGAGTGATGATGCCCGTCAGGCGCATCTTCTTCTGCATGTTGATCTGTAAACAAAGATTCAAAGTTGCGTTTTGTCTCTGTCGCTTTCGCTGGCTGTTGTCTTGACTTCAAAGCCTGTTTCTCACCTCTATCCAAGGGTTTCTGTCGTGGGTGGCGGATGTCCAGGCGTTGACGATGCCTTGGTTGTTGAGTCGGGCCAGCTCTGGGCCCCAGCGTTGAAGACCCAGAACACCGTAGTACACAGAGGAAGCGGTGATCTGAGACTCCATGATCGCTCCTCCTTCCATCCCCAGCAGAGAAATACATCCTGTGGTAAAATATTTTTGAGTCAATAAATGAATATTACCTTTAAGTAGTTGAAATATGTAATAAATAACTAACAAAGAACTTGAGAACACAGATCTTTGTTTGGTTAACTCTGAGAAGCAATTTTTAAAATGAACTTTATGATAAGGAATTTTCAGATAAAAGTATAGACGATGATGTACATACGTAGCTGGCACTGCTTTCCAACAAACGGCGAGATGCACTGGCAGGCATAGTCTCCATCAAGATCTTGACATACCCCTCCGTTCTTACAAGGCTGGCTCGCACAGTCGTTCACATCTGAAAAACACAACAATCAATTATGAACGGTTGTCTGAAGGGAGTATTTACTCAAGCATTCAGACGCAACACAACCCTGTCATTTTGTTTGGGGTCGTAAAATATGTCGTTCAGTGAGCCATAGAGATGTGCAGTATTCTCGCTTCTCCAGCCAGTTTCACCTCACACACTATTCACTGTACTTCAAAAACGTGTAGCAAAAAAGCCACAACTCAACCGCCCTCTCCTAAAGCTAGTTGCTATGACCAGACCTGCTCAGACATGGCTGAAAACAGAGTTTTTGTACTTGTATCTCTGGTATTTTGCCTCAGTAGCGTCTCAGGAAACTGTGTCAACTTGTGAAAAAAAGTCTCCTTCTAAAATTTGAGGACATTAACTTCTGTGCGACCCAACAACCCCAAAAAAGGATGATTGATGGTGATGCGTGCTCGTCTTCCCCCAAACGAGAATAAAGGGAGTGTTGAGACAGGCCAACAAGCACAATAGCCTCAGTGTGTCTCCAGACAAGCTATTTCTCATAAATTTAACATGATGACAGAAATGCCGCTGAGGGCAACGCTGAGCAGGAAAAGTGGATTTGGGCCAAAAGGTTACAAGATGAATATAAAAACACCTATCAGATATTAGCAGGTTATATTACTGTTGAATTCCTGTCACACAAAATACAAACTGTGTATTTTTGCGAACGGATATGTCAGATTAACATCCACTGATAAAAACAGCATTAACTCTAAATACTTCCTGTTTCATTTATTATTATTATTTTACATTTTTCCTATGAGAAATGACCCACTTCAACAGAAACTCTCTCCTCCTCAGTAGTCATGGCAACGAATCACTTCCTGTGCAGTGCACTCTAGTGTCCACAAGGTGGAGCAAATGTTAACATAGAGCAGCAGGATGAAAGGGCAGCTTCAAACAAAAGGGAAACTAACTCTTTCCATTTATTTAAGAAAATGACCTTCATAACAGTAGGGTGGCAACCGGATTTACATCAAAGATGAAACCTCGGGTTTTAATATTTTTTTTTTCAAAAACTACCTGTTGTTGATGTAGCTCTACATCGATGATGATAATTTCTCAAAATGTCTGCATTCAGACAGTAACTCTTCACACCTAAACCTGAATCTGAATCCAATTAGTAGGTAAGTAAGCAACATGTATTTATAGAGCACATTTCATAGACACCAGTCACAAAGTGCTTCACAATTTACGCTTCCACTTCTTCTTGTCTTCAAGTGGATCCACAGATAAACACAGCAGGTCAATCACACCTAACTGTGCACCAGTTTATATTAAACTTCATTTGTATCCATATTTATGTGTACATGAGCTTATCTGTACTGGCTTATTCAGGGATCTGCCATGTCTATTCCTTGTATGCACATGTTTAACGACCAACCAGATAACTGAATATTTTAAGTGTGTATAATGCAACATTTTTGGTTGCAGCCTCAAAAAAGAGTGACTCTAAATCCAGCCTATACAAAATCTGTATAATTATTTGTCCAGGTCTGTTTATAAAAGCTGCATGAATATGTTATTTTGTCACAGTAACACCTAGAAAACTTCAGAACTAAAGCAGATGAGACGCTGACGTAATGCCACATGGGTCTGTTCAGCTCCTGTTCCCTTTAATGCTAAGAGGATTGGTCACACATTAGAGACAAATGCTTGCACAACTGCAGCATTTGTCTCAACACAGCATATAATATAACGCATCCTTTTGCAACTTCATTCGACACCCTCTCTCCTCATTAGCCTCAGAGATGTTCCTGCTGTTCGTTTCAACGATTTACATGCGTGTACAGTTAATATGGGACAGATTTCAAACCAGCGGAGCCCCTCAAGTGAAATCCAGCGATTTTAGTCATTCAAAATGATAAAACGTCCGGGAACAGACAACCAGACTTGCCTCTGAGTGCTCAACCAAATGACTCTTCAGTGAAAGCATTACTTGAAGTCCTGAGAGTTATGTCTATTTAAACTTATTCAGTCTTTTTTGTTTTGGAGTCAGTAACAAACCTGAAGTTCCTCAATAATTAGAAGCCGGCGTGGGAACTTTCATCTGAGTGGGTCAAACCTCAGCACAAGTAGATGCAGTGTAGATGCTCTGAGGTGGTTTTCTGCATGCTAAGAGACTTGGAGCTGTTTATTTACTAATTAGCTAAAGAGAATGACCACAGAGCCCAGTGAAAGAGCCCCTTTCATTAAACAGCTGAATGCAAAGATCTCTTTCACTACAGGATGGGAAAACTCCTTGTGTGTTCCCGCTTGTAGAGCTTTCGTTATTTTACTCCATTTTTCACTTAATTTTTCTGCTAAAATTTGACGCAACCTTTTCTTATTTGTTTTCTTTCTTCTTGTACTAGATTGTTTTTTTTTAATCTAAGCAATTAAGTCTTATTTTACTAAAAGAAAGGTGTTCCCGTTTCACTGAATAAACAGCAGAATGTCCTCTGGGACTGTAATGTTAAATGTAAATTTTGTAAATGTGCACCTTTGTGGGTGTCCAAGGCAGGAAGATGAGAAGCTGAAGCAGGAGCAACTTACTGATCTGGCAGTGGACGCCCTTGAAACCCGGCTGACACTTGCAGACGTACTCATTAAAGACGTCCCCACGTCTAGTCGGAGCATTGACCTTACAAGTCCCGTCGTTTTGACAGGGGTTGGGATTGCACGGTCCTGGAGGAAAAGGGAAAGACTTTGTTATCCTGAATCAACGACCAACTATGCATTTCCTGCAGACTATTCCTGATCCACTCCACCTGTCTCTGTCAGGTTACAGGTGTCTCCACCGAAGCCGTCCGCACAGATGCAGATGAAGGGATCATCTCCTACGCCTGTCACGCACGTAGCTCCATTGTGGCAAAGATTTACTTTACAGTAGTCACCTGAGCAGAAGAGATGGAAACATCAATGGTTTTTTAAAAAAAAAACCCACACATCCAACCCTTTACGCTGCTATCGGAAATATACTCCTTAAAATTGCTGCCAGGTTTAATCTCATTAATACTTCTTCACATCTTGGTATGTGAAATTATGTGAACTGAGCTCTTGTTTTGAGGGAGTGACCTTGTGTGAGAAAGTTATCACAAACAATAACTTTGTCTCAGGAAGTGAAAGTCTAATCTAAACAGCAGATGCATTCTTGTTTTTGTTTTTTTTTTTACACAAAATCCCCCTCATCAGTTTTTTTTCCCTACCAGCCTTGCTTTCTTTATCTCCACTTGATAAAAAGATTTTTCCAAGGTACCACTACCAAGTTATTTTTCCCAGCTTTCAAAATGAGCTTTGTATTTGGAAAACCATTTCATGGCTCCAACTACCTAAATTTGTTGCTTTTCCAAGCAATAAATTTGAACTGAGTTGTTGGTTGAACGTAGCAAGCATTTAACCTGCTAAGACCTGATATACACACATGTGGATTTTGTTGTCTATGTCATAATACTTATTTTCTTAATTGGGGCCCAAAGCAACAACAACAAAAAAATTGCAGTAGCTTTTAAGAGGCTAATAGTGCCCCTTTGAGATCAGAGGCTAATTTTGTAAATATTTTACAAATTTTAATCAATATGAAAATGTATCCATAATGAAAAAAAAAATTTTTTTTAAATCTGTTTTTTTTTTTTTTTTGGAAAATGACCCACCACTCTGGTTTTCCGTTTTATAGCTATTAAATATATTTAATAACCAATTCACTGAAAAAATGTAAAGATGCAACAGTTTTAAAAGTATTATAATGTAATGTGAAAAACAAGGGACACCTTCTTCCAGCTCTACGGTTTTAAATATCAAAAGATAATTTTAAAATCTGATTAATACAACCATCATCTTTATTTCATTAAAAAAAAGCCTAAATCAGTACAAGAGTGTGGAAGAATAGAGTTAATAATTAAAGCAGATGGGTAAGTGTGAGCACCTCTATAAAACACAATGCCAAGAAGGAAATATATCAGCAACTGTCATAGAGAAGATGTTGTTGCTGGGTAGAGTCATTCTGGGAAGAGTTATATTTTGCCCTTTTGAGATAATGTGGAGAATAGCACTGAATGCAAAATAAAGATTATTTGCAAGGCAGTTTGCAATCTTTCATGGATGTCTCAGCAATCTCACCACAAGGTCAAACTATGGTCAGATAAAAAAAACAAAACAAAAAACCAAACCCAAGAGCTGCTTCAGACAATTCAAAACCTCATTTTTCATGTTTGATGTTGTAATTCATGACTGTGCAATTTAAAAAAAAAGAAATATGCGTGGCTTGTTTGTTCTCTAAAAAAGAAAATAGCAAAACAACCAAGAAATGAATAAAGTTGAATTTGAGCAAACAACAAACTTCTTATAGTTTGTTCAACGTCTTTTAAACAGACAAGACTAAAGCGGAGATGTTTATCCTTCAAAAACTAAACTCAGAAATTCAGCACCACACTGACAAGCACGATGGTGGAGTAGTCATCATTTGGGCTTGTTTTTGTAGCCGCAGGACCCAACCGACTAGAGTGAAATATCTGTCTGACGGCTGAAGCTGGTCGAACTGGGTCACGCAACAGGATAATGATCCGAACCACACGAGTGGCTGGAGAATGAAGAACCACGAGGTCGTGATGGTCCAGTCAAAGTCCAGGCTTCTACCCAATAAAAATGTTAACCGGATGTTAAACAGAGAAAAGCGTAAACAAATGAACTGAAGCAGCATTGTAAAGAAGACAAAGACAAAAAAATGTCCCCACAAAGTCACAGACTGTCACTAATGGTGGTTCGACAAACTCCTGACTCATAAGGTATATTTAGTTTTCTCTACAGCTGCATTTTGAGCTTTTGTTCAGTAAATGTGCAACATGTCGTGTTTTCGTTTTTAATCTGCGATTGTATGTCCCTAAAACCTGCATTTTTTTCTTTTTTAATATCCTCCATCCATCCATTTTCTATACACAGGAGCTTATCCCTGCTCATTACAAAAAAAAAAAAAAAAGAGGATGTACTTTTTCTTTTTTCACATGTTTGAAGACATCACAGACAACAGAACGTGTTTATGTTCAGGATTAAGAGCTTGTAGGATAAGCCATGTTGCCCAGAGGCATGAGGCTTCGTCAGACTGAGCAGGACTGTCCGCTTATACAACACCGCACCAGCTCGGAGCAACTCTGGACATGCAAACACACCTGACCGACAGGTAGAGCATGAGCAAACCTGAAGACTGAATGTAAACAAACATCACAGCAGCAAACAGAAGAAGATGGATAAAGGTGCAGAAGAGCCACCTAGAAGCTACAAAATGTGACCGACATTTACTCAGGTCGAGCTAAAGTTAGATGAGTGGACAGCTGGTTCAAGATGGCACAGGACCAGAACCCAGATGCTGTTACTTCCTGCTCCATCTGGACTGGTTTTTTGTTTTTGTTTTTGTCCCCCAGAAAGTGCCCAGAGTGACATAAATATTTCACAATATAAGCTGGGAGTGGCATTCAAAAACAAAAACTCTTTGAGGTTCATTATTATGTAAATATGTAACTGCAATTACATTTCAGAAACTACTCTGAGTGATGCCTAAGAAACAAAAACACTCAAGAACACCCACAGGTTTTTTTTTTTTTTACTGTATCCCCACAATAAACCTTCATGTAAAATAAAACTTAGTAATAACAGTTTCAAGAGTAATAACAGGGTAGTGTCACATTTAATCACCCACGCCACCGTGACAGTAATATGCTGACTCTAATGATTGGTTAGATAGTATTACAGTGTTTTTAGGAAACATACATAGATAACATAAAATGACCACATTTAAATCCGAGTCACCAAACTGTTTCACATCTCTCATTAATACCCTTCCTCCCAACACGATTTTTCATCTTACATTTTTGATTTACAGTTTAAAAAAGGAAGAAGCAAAAGTAGTCAAACAGGCTGAAGACTTGGCTTCTTACAGGATGAAGCGACATCTCACTTGGAAAAACAAAAAAGAAAATTCAAGAAAAAAACAAACAAAAACAAAACAAAACAGAGACACTAAATAAAGTATCAAAGCCCACTTGTGAGTTAAATGAAAAAGCTGAACCCCATGACAGCTTAAATGGTAAAAATCAAGAAAAAGCAGGAACTTTAGAGGAGTGTCCTCCAGTCAGATTTGAAACGTGTCTGTTGTTTTAAAAGGGTACTTACCTCTGACTGAATACAGGAAAAGCAGAAGAAAAACGCTCCCTAAAGACGCTCTTACTCCACTTCCGACGAGTTTCATATTTGTTTACCCTCAATTTGTTTGTTCCGCAGACCGGAGAGACGCTGCACCGCTGAACTTCAGGTCCCGTCGGAATTATTGGACTTGAGCCTCAGTCAACCAAGTGAGGGAGCTGGGATTGTTTTCTATAAGTCCCGATTGAGGTGACGTCGCGTGACGTCATTCAGTGGGCGGATAAAGCCGAAGAAGGAAAAAGTCGATTTCTCCTGAAATGCAGCTGCGGATCCAAACTCCTCCTCTGTTTGAATTGACCTATTTAATTCTTTAATTCTTAAAAATAAAATAAAATAAAAGTTGTGTTTCTTTTTTCAGAAATATATCGTTTAACATGTATATATTTATAATTTTTACTCTTACTTTTTACATATACTTTATGTTTTTTTTCTTGGACAAGGGATATGAGAGAAACACAGTTTCAATTCTCTGTATGTCCTGTACATATGACAGTTTTGACAATAAATATGAATTTACTTACTTACTTACTTAATAATAATAATAATAATAATAATAATCATCATCATCATCATCATCATCATCACCATCATCATCATTATCATCATCATCATCAACATTATAATCATCATAATAATCATATTTTTAATCATAGTTTATTCGTGATCAAATGAAGTGTTTCTTACTTGTGCATGTGGAGGATCCTCTATTGATAAATGATTAGGTTTTTAACTGGGTGACGAAGGCATGTAAAAGGTTTTATGTACAAAGGATAACCTAAGGGTCAAAAACTGTCTTCACAGTTGTGGAAACACATCCAGCATTTGCATCAGGGGCCATCTGAGCTGTAAAAGGGCTGAAAAACAGGGGTCCAAAATGTGATTTTCTGCCGGTTATTAGCTCATATGAATTGCCCACTTAGGTTACTTTCTGTGGGTTAGTGTGAAGTCTGGCGCTGATAAAAAACACACTTTAGTTCTGCGTATTCCAGTTCATTGTGAGTAAACTATATGGTGCCTTATTTTTCAGCTAATTTATATTTCCAATATATGATTTCCAGCTATGTGGAACCAGAGCAATCCCCATTAATGTGCAAGGTCAAGAGCATTAATGGGGATCTCACAAAATTTCTGCTTCCATGTATTATCTTTTTAATAAATTACGTGAAAAATAAAACAATTAAATACTACATATACCAGAACCGAATATGAAGCAGTGACTGATATTTCTGCTGTTTCAAGACAATTTAATACAATCTAGCAGTTTAAATCTGCAGTGTGGTACTCAGTTATGTTGACATTTATGTGTTATATCTTAACACAAACTGCTGACATGAAATACCTAGTAGAATAAATTGTATTAGAAAATACAAGCTGCTGCAATTCTGTTTTTATAATAAAGACACTTACAAACGTAATTTTACTGCAAAGTCAGACAACTACTGCGTATAATCACTTAAACTCTGTCGCCATCAGGTGGACGGTATGTTAAAAATGCAAGAAGGCTTCTCTCAAAAGAAGTACGTTGGGGTTTTTTTTTTAAAGATTAATATTATTTTTTCCAATATCTGCTCAATATAGGCCTAGTTAAACTGGTGTTATAACTAAGAGTGTGTAGTTTAACACTGGACAACAAAAACAAAAAACAAAACAAAAAAATAACAATATTAAAAATAAAAGAGGGGCTATACTGAGTAGAAATCACAAAGAAGGCTCAGAAGGTAGGATTATATCAAAACAATAGCTAATAAACAATGTTTTAATATGGAAATTAACCGTGGTCGCAAAGTTACGCAACAGCTTTTCGGCTCACGTTGTCACGTTGTGGAGGAATTCTCTCATTCGCTGTTTGTGAAGCACACAAATATACACTTAAATAAAGCATATATATATTTAAATAAAATACATTTTGTAAAAAAAATTGTGGATGATAATAGTGAAACTGTTGGCCAAATTACAGAGACAAAAGTCCAAAGGGAAACATGACTCATATTTGGAGGGGCGTGGCTTCCTGCTGTCAGGCTCGTCATCGGAGATTTTAACCAATGAGAGCAGCCGTATGTAAATTAACAGATTGTTCTAGGAAGTGGGCTAAGTGCTACTCTGGCTAGCTGCAGTTATTTTTGTTTTTTGTTTTAACAGCGGAGGAGCTGCCACACGTTAAGCTGTTATGGTTCAGCGACACATCGAACAAGCAAATGAAAAGCCAGGTTCACATTTAGTAGCCTGTTTCCCTGAAGGAGAAAGGAGTTATTTGTATATTTTTCCAACTGAGGTGAGTAAGCTGTGTTTGGATGGACGTCGATCCGTAAAAGATGCCAAACAATTTAACGGTAAATATCGGAACCGTTAAAATACTAGCTCAATTTTTTCACACGTTAAGAGTTAAAGGGGAAATTCGGTTTAATTGGGATTTTTCCCACTTACTATTTAAAGCTGCTGCGGAAAATATTAATAATGTGGGCGGACAACTGGACGACACGGGTTTCTGTTTGCGGATGATAAACAGAAAAAAAAATAGCAACAAGGACTCTTGACCCGTTTATGCAATTGATGTCCAGCCGTGTGTCTCGCTGGGTAACGGTAACTAATGTGTACACACAAACTGTGTGTCCTTGTCAGTCGTGACAAGGCGAGGAAATACAGACAAACTCAGTCATTTACGTTTACTGATAGTGCGGCGAAAAGTCATCATCTGCCTCTAAATGCATCTGTGAAACATCCTTACAGGATTTATTTGTGATGGGTCAGTCCATGGACTGCTTATGAAATGCTTAGCACTTACTCTGACAAGCACAAAGTATGCATATACAATTTGTGTGATTTGTCTTTATATCTAACCATATGCCTTACAGATTACTTTACTTTTTTTTTAAGGTTAATATCTGTTATTTTTTTGTGCTCAATTGAATTTGATTTTGGTGGTAAATTTTTTTTTGTGTTTATTTTGCTCTCAAACTATTCAGGGTTTCTTTTTGTGTCAGTTTGTTTTTCATTTTGAACATTGTTTACATCATTTTACCCATTTTGTGTTGTAGGGTTTTTACATTTTCTGATTCTAACTTCTTGTTTTGCATTTCAATTCAATTCAATTTTATTTATATAATGCCAATTCACAACAAAAGTCGCCTCGAGGCGCTTCACACTGTAGGGTAAAGATAAAACAGCGTTACTAGGAAAATCCCAACAGTCCAATGATCCCCTATGAGCAAGCACTTGGTAATGGTGGGAAGGAAAAACTCCCTTTTAACAGGAAGAAACCCCCGGCAGAACCAGGCTCAGGGAGGGGCAGCCATCCGCCTCGATCGGTTGGGGGTGAGGGAACAGAGAAGACAGAAACAGAAATTTCCTAATTTCCTGTTGGTGAAATTTAAACTTAAATTTATCGATGTCTTTTAGTCTCTTTATATTGGACGTATATTTCCCAAACTGTAACATAAAACCTTGGGTGCATTGGTCTGTCTTCTGTAACTCCATTTAGTAATCCATAGACACTGAAGTTATTTCGTTAAGCTAGTTTTATGCACCTGAGGATAATTCTTTCACCATATCTGTTTAAGGTGGTGTTTTGCTTGCACATGATGCTTGTGCAAACCTAGTATTTCTCAAAGGCTGACAGTAAGGCTAATTTTTTAAGCAATGATCTTGAAGTCAGATTACAGTGTTGCCATTTCCTCTGTTGAGTTCTCTTTTTCAAATGCATACATTGATCATCCGTAAAGTATTTAGAGGAACATGTTGGCCGATAGCTAAACCTGCTTCTTAGATCTCTTGAGGTGTTTTCAAGTCAAAGATGTCGGTGTGAAGGAAAGATGTGTAAATTAGTTGTTAATGGTATCTCTAAAATCAGGACAATATCTTTCAAAGTCAACAAAATGACGACAATCAGATTCAACCATACCTGGCCAGGTTTGCGTGCACAAACAAGAACCTTGCAGTCAGTTAACTTGCTGTCTTTGTGCCCTCTCCATTTTTTTAAACTTACGTTCAAGAACATGTATTATAGAAAAAACTGTACTTGAAACCAAATGATTTGCTTTTCAAAGTTACTGCCAATTCAGAAATAACATAACACTGATACTTTGTTTGGGGCCACTTTTGTCCGACTTTTTATGTCATTTATTGAGCGGTTCTGATTTACAGGGTACTATTATATCACAGATCCGGATCAGATTAGAATATTCCAGTCTCTCTTTAACTCCTGGCATTATGCAGTTAGTGAGAAGATTTAAAATGCCAACTCAGCTCTTTGAAACCAGTTGCTATGAACAGAGCTGATAAAACAGGTTGCAAGGGTGCTTTCGTACTGTATCCCTTTGCTATTTTGATCAAGACTTAAGAAAATTAAAAAAAAAAATTAATATCTCAGAAACCACTTGACGTGTTTTGTTTTTTATGCTTCTTAGGTTTGACCACAGCACTGTGACTTCTTCTCACGTTTTTAGTCCTTTTGAATACATTGTTGTTGGACACAAACCTGAGCTTAAATGTAAGTAAAAATAATTTTTACATTTTATTATTGATATTATTATTGATTATTGCATAGTCATCCATCACATTGTTATATGACTTTTTTTTTTTTTCCTTTTTGTGTTTTTAAGTTTTATCTGGGAACTTTGTCATGTCACTGTAGTTGATTAATACGAAATGATGTATCACAACTTCTCTAGTTTGTGGTTGTATTCTGACTCTGCTCTTTTTGTACTCTTCACAGTTACAATACTTAATTTTTTAAAATGTTTGTAGCATATTTAAAAGTACAACTGTGTTATTGTGTTGCATTGAGAGCGACTTTCAGCTGGTCAAAAGTAACATCTTTTTTGCTGTATGTCATGGTTTATTTAAAGTAATGACAACACCTCTATAATCTATTTAGCGGGGCTTCTTAGTAGCACCATTTAATGTAATTAAGCTGAGTGTGTTAAATAACCTTCTGTGCCTTATGTGACGGAGATTCTCTAACTCTGCATTCCCATAGATCTGTTTCTAAAGCGCATCAACAAGAATATCCAGGTAAGTCAGGTCATAAGCTTTTCTTTTAAAATAGTTTTTTTTTCTTAAACTGATCTCTACTTGACCCATTTTTACCACAAAAAAGTAAAGAAAGTAAAGTTTATCCAAGTGAATGAATATTTAAAAAACAAAAAAGTACAGATTTTCATTTTTAAATGCGGCTCTGTATTTGTTGACTGTACAAATCTATTTATTGCTCACATTTGTGTTAGAAATGACTGAAAGTAGTGTGTTCCACTTAAATTTTTTTCTTCTCTTTAGCTTGATCATGAGCGCCCACGATACAGACGTGCACACCATCTCTCCAGAGATGCCAGCTATGTTTGACGGCATGAAGCTGGCGGCAGTGGCCACGGTTCTCTACATTATCGTCCGCTGCTTGAATCTGAAGAGTCCGACCGCACCCCCAGACCTCACCTACCAGGACACGACTCTCAACCACTTCCTTCTCAAGTCCTGCTCACAGCTGACCAAAGAGTGAGTTCTGTCAGCCGATCAGATTAGGTGTTGCCATGGAAATGGTGCTGGTCCTTGACCATATGGGGCTGCAGTGAAGGAAGCAGTTTGTCTGGTGGTGATCCCATCTGTCATTAGTGCTCCTCAGTGGGTCATGTGTCTACACCGGAGATGTTTGGCTTTAGCTTCGGCTCTTGCATGAATTAAACACCAGGCTGTGTTTTTAGTGTTTTCCCAGTGGTAGACTGGGTTTGTCATGAATGCATTATAAATATAGACTTATTCACTGCACTGGAAAGGGATTTGCATTTATGATGAAGCAAGTCATCCCTTCAGGGTGACTGATGCAAACCAGTGGTTGTTGCAACTAGGCAAGTCCTACATCTGGTGAGCAGTAAGGCTGAAACCTCTAGTAATTTTCATGGAAAACTCCATTTCCATTCAACCACTGTAAATAGGATTATTTCTTCTTCAATAATATTTCTATATTCTGCTATCGTTGCAATACTCAATAGGAACATTCTGATTATCAAGGCAGCTCTCTCAAATTGCACAAAGGTGTCTGCTTATATAACAGATTGTTACTTAGCCCTTTGCCTTTCAGCTGCAGGGTCAGTAAATCATAACAGAACAGTGATGTTCACGCTTGTGTGTAGCTGCACTTGTGTCATGATGACCTAGAGAGGAAGCCGAATGCTGCTCGGCATAAAAACACGTTTGGCTCTCTGCAAACTGAGCTAATGAAGTCGTCAAACCTGTCTGCATTTTTAATGTTGCAAAAACTCATTTGTATCTCAGGATGCCACCGTTTGTTGTTACATAACAGATCAATTACTTAGTGGAAAGGATAGGAGGGGTGTTGCAAGGTAAACAGCTTTGTTTTGTTGAGTTTGGGGAAATGGACACATGAGGTTTGGCTTTGACAGCATAGTAGAAAATAAATATCTTGAACTGCAGTACTTTTACATAAACTACAAGGATTTATTCAGCCATTTATTTATTTATTTTGACCAATTATTCAAAGTCAGACACGCTGATTGTTTTAATTTTGCCGTGGACTGTAAAGTAGCCGTAATATAAATATATGGACAACATCAGAAGTTAAATGAAGCCTGACGATAACAATGAAGTCCAGTTAATACTGAAATTGAAATCATTTAAGTTTGGTTGTTAAATTTGAGTCCATATCAGTGCAGCTGCCATGAATGGTATGAGAATTTTTTTTTCTTCTCTTTTTTTAAAGTATTGTTTTCATCAGTGAGTTAGGACAAAACATGTAGTGTTATTTCTTATGGTATAATATTAGAGATGTTCAGAAATTTTCTGTCTGGTGTTTGATCAGGACTTCAGATCTTTTCTTCATCAAACCACACTGACACATCAGTTTTCTTTGTCTGTTATCTAATCGCTGAAGGACACTAGCGCACAGTATGATAAGGTGACACTTAGAGCAATGGAAGCTGCAGAAATCAAAAATATATGGGGTTATTCTGTACTCCCATGGCCATGCAACACAGAAAACAATCACTTCTCATATCAACATTTTGTGTTAAGTTTTTTCATTATATATATTTGATATGTAAACTGCAATCAAAGCTGGGAACACTGAGTGTGCAGTACTTTCAAAAATCTGATCAACTGTACACCTCCCATTGATAAGTTTTGCCATCTTCATATTTTCCTGTCCACGTAATGATAACAATGAGATTATCTTCTTTCTATAGTCTATCTCAGTAGCTTCTTGAAAAGTGTAGTTAATCTTTAACTACACCTACAGGGCGTGCTTGGAGTAATTTCATTATTGTCAGTGGGAGTGGTCTGCTTGGTGGCAGCTCTGTTGCATAACAGTGAAATTTCTAGGTGCAGTAAATGTTTGAGCCACAGTAAGAGGCGAGGAAGCACAAGGTTAAAGTTCTTGTGTAACCGTTCATGTCGCTGAGCCCTCGAGTCACATCGTTGTAGCCTACAAGTCAAGGACTTGTCCGTTTGACCCGATGAATCGGCACTTATTACAAAATCAATAACAGGAAGGAAAAATGACACGCAGACTGAGAGTTTGTGTGTTTGTTACGTTAAATTATGAAAACGCTGGAGTTCATGAGTAAAATTATTTAAAACGCTGCATCACTTCTGCTTCAGGGCTCAAAATGTTGGCTTGTCTTTAAAAAATATAAATAAAAAAAAGGACAACCTTTGACAACCTTTAGCTTTGACTGATCCATGTGTTTGCCGTGGTATCATTTCACTGCTTTTGCATTGTCTCAACATATATATCTGTTCATAAATGCGTACAGCGTTTGCACAGACGTATCAGCGATGGGATAGTTGTACCACTGCCCCACGCCAATTCACCATAAAAAAATAATTAACAAAAAAAAAAAATCATTTGTGGAGTTCAGGACACCCTAGCAATACATTAAACAGACAAAAGACCAGATGGAAACAGCCACTCGAACTCTTATCTTCACAGAGAAATTCCAGATATGTTGAGAAAGATCAGATTAAATGCTTGCTGTTGTGTCGTCTTGAAACACTGCAGTTTCACACTACCAGAATTGGTTTCTCTTTAAACCACTTTGACAACATATGTATGCTCTATTGATGTAATGAGCTCTTAAACAATTTCAAGTTTTTGAGTAAACATTGACATTTTAGAAGACTTTTAAATTCAAAGCTTTTAGTCAAAGCTGTTTATTAAATGTTCATAAATTCCTCTGTAGGTAAGTCTAAACCTCTCAAAGTAGTGTTGCACTGTCATCTACATCATACAGTGTTATACTAAATTTTAATTAATATTTTATTATCAGTCATTATGCTTCTATATTTTAAGTTTATAATTGATGTTTGAGGTGAAAGGTTTGTTGGTATTATTTTGTTTTCATCGTGAAGCTAAGATGGTGATTCATGATTATCTCCAACATTTCAAAGGAGTATTATGTAATCAAAAGATCTGACTCCTACAGTCGACTCCTACAGAGGTGTAACTGGAATTCAAGTGTGCATAACGTGTGAAAACATGACAACAAACGGAGATGTATCACTGCTGGTGGGTGCAACCTTTGAAAAGCTGTGATGGAGATTTGACTTTGCGTAACAGCTGTATACTTTAAAGTTTTCTGTCATAACTCAAGAATTCATAGGCCAACAACTGGGTTTATGTAATTACTGAGCATTCATCTCCATTAATCTAATAGTCTGCTCTTACGTTTCTCAGGTACATTCCTCCCCTACTGTGGGGTAAGAGCGGTCACCTCCAAACGGCACTGTACGGTAAACTTGGCCGGGTGAACGCGCCTCACCCCAATGGTATCAGGAAGTACGTACCCATGCAAGACGGCGCCACTGCAACCTTCGACCTCTTTGAGCCGCTGGGGGACCACCGGACAGGAGGTGATGCATTTCATCAAGATCTGCTGTTATTATCTGACATATTTACACTTGAATATGGAAATACAGGGGCAAGAAAAAGTATGTGAACTCTGAATTATCAGGTTATCTGCACTAACTGGTCAAAAAAAATTTGATTTTTTTTTTTTTTTTAAATTCTCGTCTAATTCACAAACGCAGATATTTGCAGTGTGCTTAAACTGCAACACTCAGACTGCAATAATGTTAAACTATTTCTTGAAGGCAACATTTAACAGC
The DNA here is from genome assembly GCA_028564865.1 of Zenarchopterus dispar. Lineage (NCBI taxonomy): Eukaryota > Metazoa > Chordata > Actinopteri > Beloniformes > Zenarchopteridae > Zenarchopterus > Zenarchopterus dispar. Next base: position 10,670 of record JAOWBL010038142.1, on the reverse strand, counting down.
CACAGCCCTGGTGGAAATAGTTGGTGACCCCTTGGATATGGTCACTAATTGAGCCTTACAGATCAGCGTCTGAAGCTGCAGGTCGGATATAATTCTCAGGAAGAGATTTGGACCGGTCTTTATTTCCAGAGCCGCTTCAGTTGAGCCTCATTCATTGGACTGAGGTTGAGCTCATGAGTGTTTATTGATCTTTGGGGGACATCACATTATTTTCAATCTGGATAACGACTGTTTGAATGATGCTTCAAACATGCACAAACAACCCAAGTATTCAGCTACTTTTTCTTACTTCTGAACCTGTCAGATTATGACTAGTTGGACTGTTAATGTCATTTCAAATACTTCAAACATTAGTTATACCTTAGTTGTATACTGTAATTATGTATTTTTAAACTTAATTATACTGCTGCTACTTCTGTCTAGTTTTTCATGCAACATCTAGTGAGTGTTTGTCCGTCCTGAACGAAGGAGCCTACCTGTGTGGATCTTCATGAGGTTTCTCCCATTTTGTTGTTCCTGATAGACATTTTTCCTTTATTCAATTCGAGTCGATCCCAAGTCGTTAGGACGCGTCTTAAAATGTAAACCCTTGTTGAGATGTCCGTTTTTTTTTTTTTTTTTTATTTTGGTCAGATTTTCTGGCAGAGATTTGAAATTTTTTTATTTCAATTTGGCTAAAATCTAAAATGTGTGTAATTACAGTGTATCATTGAAACACGATATCTCTCTTTTTTTTTTTTTTTTTTTTTTTAATCTTACCCTGTTTTCAGTCTTACCCTAACCCTTATGTCATTACTACATATAATGCATCAACACTTAAACAACAATGGAGGTACTAGTGGAGGGATTTTTTTCAAACACTACATCCATATAGCCAAAGCCAATGTTCATCAATACGTCAAACACATCTTATTAGTCAGGAATACTTTTAACTTTTAAGCCGTAGCCTTTTTCAGTTTGTATAAGCCCCACATGACATTTGGTTCTTGATAAAAGTAGCGTCACTGCTTCCATCTTGTTTTTATTCAATTTCATATTTGGCAGGCAAATCTTTTATTTGGAATCAGATGTGGTGTTTGCTTTACCTTTTGTAATGGTGTTTTGCCTGTCGTGACACTCTTTACATATTTCTCATTGTCAAAACTCTCTCCAATCCATCTTCATGTTTGACTAGACGACATCACCATGGTGATATGTCCTGGTATTGGTAACCATAGTGAGAAGCATTACATCCGGACCTTTGTGGATTACGCGCAGAAGGACGGTTACCGTTGTGCTGTGCTCAATCACCTGGGTGCTCTTCCCAACATAGAGCTCACCTCTCCTCGCATTTTCACTTATGGTAAGACCAGGAAGCAGTCGTATCTTTTATTATCTGCTGTTTTACGCCGGTGGTGAAAACAATATTTCAGTTTTTAAAAGGGAAAGCCATGACTACCACCAAGTCATTATCACTGCTGGCTCTGCCTGCTGTTGACAGTTGTGATTAAAATTCAGAAAGCAGTGAGAATAATTGAAGTATTAGTTCAAAGCCATTAGAAAAAAAAAAGAGTATGTTTTTTACACCTTAGTTATTACCTGACCTGTTTTTATAAAATGTGATTTTCATATTGGAATATAACTTAATTTAGACAAATCTGGCTAAAAAAATGCAATTCTAACTGAACACGTGGAAAAATATAAAAATTCTAAAAATTAAATAAAATAATGAGAATTGAGGTTCTTTAAATAAGTTTATAGAGAAAAAAAGTTTTGTTATCCAGAACTAAAGACCCCTTCAGCCTGAAGTGCTGAGAAGAAACTACTGTTACAGTATTTGTACATGTTTGTTAGTAACTCTGTAATGACTCTTTTGCAGGGTGCACATGGGAGTTTGCGTCCATGGTCGGGTACATTAAGCGGGCGTATCCTCAGACCCAGCTGATCGTGGTGGGATTCAGTTTGGGTGGGAACATCGTGTGCAAGTTTCTGGGTGAGAACAGGACGAACCAGGAGCGAGTGCTGTGCTGCGTCAGCGTCTGTCAGGGGTACAGCGCTCTCAGGTAGGTTCCTGCCCTGTTATCTCTTAAATAAATGCACCGTCTCATCAAAACAATTTCATAACGCTGGCATTTGATGGGCACAAATGTTTGGTTTTGTAATTATGTGCAAAAGTTATCAGCACTTCCATAATGCAATCACACGTTAGAGAGATGCATTGAGAAGCACCTCTGTGAAGCTCTTTAACACATCAGGTCTGTATGTTTTATTTAAAAATAAAAAACATCATGGATGTTTTTTATTTTTTTTTTAAATATATCTTGAAGATATTTTGTTTACTCTAAAATAAGAAAAATCATCTTGAGTGTCTGCTCGTTGTAATTTCAGGCACTTTTAATGATTTCTATGTTAACCACATACTGTAGTTGCTTCAGAGAGTCACGCAGAGTAAACATAAAGCATAATTGTATGTTTAAAGCATTTGTTCATGTGGGTGTCTGTACTTGGTGTTCATGTTACATTTCTGCTTTAAATGCAGCCAACATCTCTTGGCAGACTTACAAGCTGAGTCTGTTAAAAGTCTGGATTTGAGACCATGGGGAAGTGTTTGCTGCAACGACTGTCCCAACATGAAACAGGATTTGCCGTTTTTTTTTCACTTTAATGACGTAAATCAACGTCTAAAATGAAGCTGGTCCACTGCTCATTAACACATGACTTCAGTTAAATCTGGAGGCCGTATTTATTTATTTATTTTTTTTGAAGGTCACTTATGGAGGTTCATGGTTGTTATGCTTCAGTCTGTCTTTATTGCTGATGTCTGACACCATCGCTCCTCTCCGCCTGCACATTTCTTTGTCCTGTGGATTAAACGGCACATTCAAAGAGTTTCGGGGAATGTAGACGGGCTGCACAAAGCCAACTTCCTGTGTGTTTGTCTCTTTCTTTTAGGGCTCAGGAAACATTCCTGCAGTGGGATCAGTTCAGGCGCTTCTACAATTTTCTTATGGCTGACAATATGAAGAAAATCATCCTTTCACATAGGTACAGCTGTTGGCTTTAAAATGTTTTTTCTTAACAGTTTTTTTTGTCCTGAAAACTTAATGCTGGAGACTATGGCCAAAAACAGTACTTTTATTATAAACATTACAACCCAGCCTTTAAAATGTGCTCTTTTATTTTACTTTGGAAGTAGGAACTCTTAAAAGGTTTGAAAGGAGCCCAACGTAGATCTGTGTCGGTTAACTCATTCAGACCTGCAGCTTTGTTTAAAAAAGGCCAAAACTTTCTGCAAAATCCCCAAAAAGAACTTTTTCAGTTTCTGAAGAAACTGGAAACATTGAAGGAAAAAAAAGGAGAGATTAGACTCTCTGCTTTTATTGCAAATGAGGGGTTTTCCCTCATGTTTGTGATTTTATTTATAACTTTCACATTAGCTGGTTTTTCCTGAAAGTGTTGATGTGACATTTATGGGCATAATCCAAATACATGTTGTGTCAGGTCATAAAGGGTAAAGTATTCAGAAAGTGTCTTTTATTCTGATTGGTAGAGTTGAAAGGGTTCAAATAGTAGGCTTTTTGTTGTGCATAGTGGACTAAATACGTGTTAAGTTGTAGAAATTGGTTATAAAAGAGCTCACGTGGGCGTTTGTGGTGACTGTTGCCAAATGTGTGGATGTCTCTATGTTAAGTGCCCTGAGAGGACTTTTTATTGTGAATTGATGCTATATAAATAAAACTGAACCGTAATAAAGTTAAACACATGTTGTTTGTACAACAGGCACAACCTGTTTGGAGGAAGCTCGTTTAAAATGATAGATGCGGATCTCAGTCGTCTCTACACGGCAACATCGCTCATGCAGATCGACGACAACATCATGAGGTATGTGGAGATGAAGTGCAAGATTGTTGATAGTCAATATTGATCATCTGAAATAAGGAGATCTCATCTGAGTACAACCTTGGTCAGGTTTTGATTAATGACGGTGCACTTTTTTCTTTTATCTTTCAACAGAAAATTCCACGGTCACAGTTCTCTGAAAGAGTACTATGAAAAAGAAAGTTGTGTGCATTATATTCACAATGTAAGAACAGCTTTTGCAAACATCTCGTGATCTAACTATCTTTCTCGGGGTTATTTGTGAATTTGCTAAATGTATGACATTTTACTGATGAATCTCCAGGTGGACGTGCCACTGCTGCTGGTAAACTCTGCAGACGATCCTCTGGTTCATGATTCACTGCTCACCATCCCGCGCACGCTAGCAGGTAGCTATTGACACGTGTCATGACACCATCAGCAGAATAATGTTTGACCATGTTCACCTTCGCCACTGCTCAACACACGTGGTGGCTGATCTATCTCAGCACAGTCATTTAATACTGAATATCATATTATTGCTCTAATGAGGTCGGAGAACTTGATGTCACGCTGTAGGTGAAATAGCTGTCAAATAATCCAAAAACTTAAACAAATTGCTCCCAAAATAATTGAAAAACCAGCAAAAATCTTCAGTACTTCAGTAATAGTTTGGTCAAAATCACTTCTCAGAGTTTTAACTGTAGTTGGGGTGAAATTACAGATAAAGAAAAAAGAGGTACACTTTTCAGAGTTATTTGCTTTAATTTGACATTCAAATATCCTGACGATGCAAAAAAAAACAAAAAAAACAACCTTCTACTGCTGATGTGTAAATAGGTCATTTATCCATGCGCTCGTTGATTTCAGTTGAAGTAGTTCTTGTACCTGCATGTTTTTAGTTGAACCTCCGTGGATTAACACAACGTCCTTGCCCCGTCTGACTAAATGGTTGAGTTGAGGTTCTGATTCTCAGAAAGCAAGTCTGCAGTCTCAAAAGCCCTGTGATGAGTTGGCGCTGTTCAGGACAGGGTGGGGCACGAATTTGCTCTATGAGTAATACTTTCCTGAATGTTGCAGCAGCTGAGACACTCACCCATAAATATATCAGCATTTCTCCTTCTGTTCAACGCATTAACCCAGTGAGAGGGTGCCTCGGGTCCTCTTTCACAGGTCCCCAAAACAATTTTAAAAATAAATGTTTAAATCTAATTATTTTTAAAATGAAACTTATGACTTGTTCCCTTTTATGGCGAGACCATCAAAGTCCCCTTCACCTCTTCTATTTTTAAACTTACTGACACCTGAACTGTTATGAAAAAGAAAATTTCCACTTGAAAGAGTGTATGTGGGTGAGGGAGTCTTGACTCTGGGTACACACCAGTAATTTTTCCAACACAGAGGGTTTATGTTGCTTTTTAGAGAGCAACACTTGCGGAAAAGTGGATTAGTTGCCCCTTTGGCCAAAAATGTGATGCAGTAACTAAGACAAGCAACTACCAGAAATAGACTTCTGGATAGCTCTGGCTGTGTTTGGTTCTGGCATTAACTGAGGTTAGAAATCTTTTATTAGAGAGCAGAGATCTCTGTTAAGTCAACTACGCTGCAGCAAGAGGTTTAAAATACTTAAACAAGACATATCTGTCTTCATTTGTTGTGTTGTCTCTTTTTCCTATTCATGTACTGATGTTAGCTGTGATGATAAATCGTAAGATTTACTGCTATGCCAGGAAGAAAAGCAGGTATTTTTAACCTGTGAACGGCCACGCTGCAGGTAATTTCCCGCTCGTGTGTTCAGGTGTTCTTTTTTTAAAAACAATGAGCTCATGTTGTCAGACTGTCGCTCAGCGCCTGCTGAGGTGGTGGCTCCAGGGTCTGGGCGAGCACTTAGCCGTCCAAGGGCAGCTCAGCAACTGTCATGAATAGTTTGCAGTGGTGAAAGCCCTGAGGGATCTTAATCACTATTCATCCACGTCAGGCTCCCCCACTAACCCAGATAAGAGCAAGAGAATAAAGAGATCCAGGCCAATCCTTTCACAAGACCACTGGTGCTGGTTGTCCACAGCTGCAATCCTCTGCAGAGGCTCACAAAGCAATCTGAAAGAGATTAATGCTTCATTTCCAGTGTGGAGATGGCCTACTTTAAAAAATTCAGACTGAAAGGATTTTGATGTAAAATCATGATGTATGTATTCACAAAAGTAAACAGACCGCATGTCTAAACCAGTCTGCCGTTTTCATTCACTTAAAGTGGCTGAAGGTGTGCGGACACAGAAGAATTACACCCACAGAAGGATGTAAGCTTAGCCAGATAACCTTGGAGATTATAAAAAACAGAAATTGGTTTGCTGCAGTGTCATATGACATGTCCTCACTTCGAAAGACAAAGAAATAAGTGAATAATTTAACTGCTCTGAATCTACTCTGAATCTCAGAGTTTACCTTCTTGAGGGTAGTTCAGATCTTCAGAATGAAAAGAAAAATCTCGTAACAATCCATTTGACCCGACCTTTATCACAATTTTTAAGCAGCAGTAACTTGCACGAATAAATGTTGATGCATTTATTAGTACAAGAATATATACAGAAATCTGTTCCAGACCACAGTGATGCTGCAGTACCCTGCTGTGTAATTACACTGCTTTTTTTTATTTTTGTGTTTTTTGTAACACCTTGTTAAGCTCTTCCTGGAGTATCTTAGACTGTATCTGCAGAGGTTTTACAGCCATTCTGCTACAAGAGCATTTGTGAACATGAATAGTGATAAGACATCCGATTGGGTCTGTGTCAGAGCAGTAGGTTTCATCCACAGTAACCACAAAACACACACAAACCCTTATTTTAGCAAATGTGGGTGGGGAGAGGCGTGACCACGTACTTCTGACCACAGCGTCGCACACGAACGACTAAAAGCGTTGTCTTGACTGACAGGTTTTTCAGGCTGTCACATATAAAGATGTCTCAAAAAGTTTTTAAAACGGCTCAAGGCCACAAAAACAGGCTTTTTACACAGAGGGTTCATAAAGGGAGATATCTGCCTTGACCGGTTGTGGGAGTGGAAGGACGGGCAAGTGATGCCAACAAACACAAAGAGATTAATTCAAGGATTTTTATCACAAGATAAACAAAGAAACACAAAGTTGATAACTGGTAATATGATATTACGTCATCACGGTGCACAGTGGGAAGTCCCCCAGCAGCTGGTACCTAAAGCACGAAAGCTAAATCTCCAGCTATCAGCTTTATCAAAAATAAAATACTTAAGTCTGATCTTAAAGGCACAAAGGGGGTATCTGTGTCCAAAACGCCAACTGGGAGACGAGGCTGATAGCTGAAGACTCTGCTTCTCATTCTGCGTTTGAAAACTTCAAGAACCGTCAAGTGATCCGGCCACCCGAGTTCTCCGTGGGGACAGTAAAGAACTACGAGATCTCTGAAATAAGAAAAAAAAAAAGTAGAAACTTTATCAAGTTGTCAGGGGTTTATTCACTCATTTATCAGTTTGATCATGCAAACGCAACATATCTCTGACAGATATTATCTGTGACACATTCCCAGAGCGTCTCGCCCCTGAATGCCTGTCCTTCGCTGGTCTCCAGAAGCTGATGATTAAACCCTGAGCAGTCCGCAGAAGTGTAATTTCTCCGCACTTTGTCCTCTTTCAGCAAAGAAGCCAAACGTGATCTTTGCCCTGACGCTCCACGGAGGCCACCTGGGCTTCTTCGAGGGCGAGGTGCTCTTCCCCCAGCCCCTCACGTGGATGGACAAAGTGATAGTGGGGTACGCCAACGCCATGTGTCAGTGGGAGAAGCAGAAACCGCCGTGCCAAAGTGGCCACCTGAGCGAGGGCTCCTGCTTAGAGGAAAAGGCTTGAAAACTTTCTCCTTCATTTCCGACCCTTAGGCGTCTCACCCTGAGCACCACTCTCCCTGCACCTCATTGAGGAGACACTTTAAACTGCTCTCTCTTCTCTGCCTTCTCCTCTGGTGCTTCTGACCACCACCGACCCACACCTCCCAATCACACGCCTTTACCCCGCGTCGTAACCACCATCACCTTATAGTGTGAAAAGACAAAAGTAAACCAACTGCCTTTGTGCTCATTTCCAACGTGAAGACTCAGCTGGAACATTTGGTCACTTCAGTGACAAATGGCCAACGGAGGTATTGACCAAATCTGACAAAACACCGCTTGAAAGGAAAGTGAGAGTAGAGCTTCAGAGTAGTCGAGTGAAAAACGAGCACACCAGAAGCCTCGGCTGGGCCACAGTCGGTGCCTTTTTACTGCACCTAAAAGAGGCTCACTGCTAATCACCTCCAAGGCCATATAGCCTAGTCTGCTGCCTTAACCAGAGCAGCATCTTTGTAGTATGTTAGTATGTGTGTGTGTATGTTATTCACGGATGTGGTGAGTACACCTGTGTTGACCAAGAGTTACAGAACCATGACGGCACATTTGGTCTTTGTGTTAGGTTTCTGTGATCCAAGTTCTCTGTTCGCGGTCTGTTGACCTTTTTGATGTCTTTTGTTCTGGGTGAGTTGTTGCTCTAATGTTTGTAGTAACTTTCCAGCCGAAGAGAAAAAAAAAAAAAAAGTTAAGTATTACAGTGGGATTTTACACGTTATTTCCAGCTCTTAACAACCTCCTGGTACTTGGGTTTGGCACTTGAGACAGAAGCGTTCAGTGCTTTGACCAGGAATTAGCCCCAGATGGGATCAATGTACATTCCCACAGGTTCCTGTTATCACTTTGATTGAGTGCACTTTACACCCCGTATGCCACATTTTCATTTCCTCAGTAGAGTTTCGGAGATTAACGGTGGGGTAAAAGGGAGCAAAGGATGATAACTTAAAGTTAGATGACTCGAATGTTCCCGCTGTCATCTGCTGTCAGGTGTCTTTGAGCCCTCCTGCTTTCTTCTTCCTTTGATCAGCTGCAGGTCCAGCTCAAACTGATGCCCTCTGTTCAATATCTTCTATGACGGTGCATAAGTAGCTACCACTGCACAGACGCTGACGTTTAGTCCACGTCGTTTGGTGCAAAGCAAATAATCCAGAAGTTTTGAAAAGGCGAAGCTCAATTTTATGTGTGGTGCTATTAAAGGGAAAGTTTTCAGTTTTATCGTCAGAGCTGTGAGGTCGATGAGTGGGAGGGCTAAAGATGCCAAACTGAACCAAATGTTTATTTTAGTAGATTGTTGTAAGAAAGAAAATAAAATGCTAGTGATTTTCATATTATTTAACTAGACTAAGAATCCTGCATCTAAGAATATTTGAGGGAGTATGTTTGTTTCTGCAACCGTTTATCCCATTTTCTCCAACCTGGTCAAGTATTTACAACGTTTCGCCTAAAAACTTGCAATGCAAGATCATCTTGTTAAAGTCGTACTGCAGCGCTGGGACCTGTGGACTTGTCAAAAGCTGAGTCTAATGCAGATGTTGTCAGAAACCTTGCTGTAAAAGCTTTGGACCAGCCAAGGAATCTGTGGCCCAAAACACTGTGATGAGAGGCATCGGTGGTTTAAAATTATGAATGAAATGATTGACAGCAGTGTGTTTCGTTAGGCTATTATTGGCCTGTGTTTGTGCTATAATACCTGGGTGGTAGTATTTGTATACATACTTAAACTCCTCACATTTATTTGTGTTTTTAGGTAGAAAATACCAAACTTGACCAATCAATAACTTTCTTAACCAAATATTTTCATTTTAGTTTTTGCTCACACTTTCACAGAGGACCTCAAATAACATCTTTTCAATGTTGTGGTTTAGGAATTGCGATCATAAAAACAAATTAAGTTGAATTATTTGATTTTATTTTTCATGTGTGGGAAAAAAATAGCACTTTGAGTATTCTGAACACTACCTGCACTTCCATTTATTCACTAAACTTGTTTGAATGAAGCGTATTCTGAGCAAATACTATGAATCCAGGTATGAATTTCACCAGCAACGGCGAGACGAATATGAAAAAGGGGATTCACTGATCCATTTTAATCTCCTTTTTAACTCAGGGCTATAACCAGTCCAACACCCGTGTCCTCATTACCCCCTCCAAGTGAAAAATGTTCTCCTCATTGTGGACCTCATCTGCATCATTTTTATGTTACTGTAAGATAAAAACCAGTAGGACTCACTGACGCTGGGAAATCATCAGGATTTTCCAGCGTCTGTTATTGTATAACTGTTAAATGAAGGAAACTCTTCATTTAACGATGACATCATATTTACTGTGGATCAGTGACATCGAGACTGACGTCTGATCCTCTTTCTTGAATGTAAGGGGATTTAAGTCTGCCTCCACCCTCTTTCTTTGCCTTAATGCTGTGGCACTACTGCCATCTGTTGTCAGGGAAACCGCACTGCAACTGGCAGACACGTTCTCATACATCTGCAGTCCTATTATTTAGTTCATAGTTTAACCACTCCATAACTCTCATTTATAACGAATCGTGTGGTTCGGGATTCTTTCGGCTCGACAGAGAATAAGGTGAACTTTGATGACACCAGCAGTAACCCCGTTCATGCAGGAAGAGCCAATTTTGTCCTCGTCTAGCCTCTCTCCAACTTTGCACAAAAAAAAAAAAAAAAAAATGCAGGTTTGGATGTATTATTTGGATGTATTTTATTTGTATTGAATTTTTTTTTTTTTTTGTATTTTGCATTGTTGTTATTACTACTACTTGTGTAATTTGCTTGTGTAAATGCGACAGAGCGTGAGTGTTAAGGTAAACGTTACGCTGGGTGTGTACTGTGTCATATCACCACCTCTGGTCAACAAAAACCAAAATTTGTTCACTTTATTAATGAAAAGGCAAAACGGATATATAAGGAA
>JAOWBL010038131.1:13960-27450 GCA_028564865.1 Zenarchopterus dispar | reverse complement strand
ACTCCTTTGGACTGAGACCTCTAATGGCGTTCCTGGGGTCTGCTGGAGCCATTCTCCCAGCTAGGAGGACACAGCTCCAAGTACTCCAACTACCACTGGCATCACTCATGTCTTCACCTTCCACGTCTTCTCAGTCTCTTCCTTCAACCCTTGATATTTCTCCAGTTTCTCTTGTTCCTTCTTGATAGTGCTGTCACTTGGGACTACCATGTCAATCACCACGGCTTTCTTCTAAATACAAAATATATATTATACAGATATTTATATATATAATTTCGAAGAAATTTCACATTTTAAACTAGATATTAAAAAAATATTGCACCTTCAATTTATGACTCAAATTTCACTCACCTTCTCATCTCCACAGGCAGCTACGTTATCATCGCTTTGAATGTCTATGAATAAATAAAGCCACCTGTTAGTCTGGATTAACATTGTGTAGCTTTGTAGCCTCTTACAAGACATTCCAGGCTCAGAATTGACAGCACACATCACTCTAACAGGAAACAACAATCCTTCAAGCTAGTGGTATAAAATTTTTATCAGGTCGAAACTGAAATGACTGTAGTGTCAGTAAAATCTATCTCTTAAAAAATATACTACCATAAACTACAAAACCAGTGGAAGGATGGGAAAAAAAATTCAAAATTGTAACTTTTTTATGTATATTATTATAGTACTCATGCTACACTTCCTTGGCTTCAGTGACACTTATCTGTTTGGAATTACTGCCAATAAAAAAAACAAAACATTTGATTCCAACAAGCTGGGGCAAATTGTGAATGAGCAATTTAAATAATATTGTCTTGTTGAAGTTGGCCCATAATATAGAAATACCTCTATTATACTGTGGTCTCAAACATGGATGTAAATTTCTCCAATGAAAAATAAATAAATAAATGAAAAGCAGTGCACCACCAAATGGCTGCATTTGACTTTCCTGGGAGGCTATTTTTAGTTGTAGGCCGCTACCTGCCTGGCACAGCTTGATGGTGAATATTAAGACATCCCCCGTAAACCACCTTATTTTGGAATAATATTCACCATGCAACAGAAATGATCTGCTGTAGGCTGGAGCTTATAAATTTTGGCTGAACTTAGGGGATTACTTTAGTTGCCTTCTTGTTTTTAAGACTGTAGAAGCTCTGCCTTCTTTATACACAGTACATCACTAGCAGAGATACTTGCCTATCCAAGTTTTTGAATGCATGGCAATATAATAGACAATTGCTCCTTCTTAATGTGAAAAGCTGTGTCATATCTTTTTAAATAAAGGGCTGTTTACTTTGAAGTCGGGCTTTGCTCATCCAGTGCAGCATCTTAGTGATGCATGATTGTTCTCCTTGACAGCTTGGGGATGACTCACGCTTCAGAGTGAATACGAAGACATCCCGCAGAGGCCATTGTTTGCGTCTTGAAAAACATCAAATAAAAAAAATTAAAATCAAACGTTCTTTCTTCAGCCTCAGACCAAATCCCAGTCGCTTGAACACGTGTTTTACATTTCAAATGTCTGCAGACATCAAAGAACTGTTCAGAAAAGCATGAGCATTTTATTGACTAACTCTGAGAACTACTGATTTCAATCAGTTAACAGCTTCAACTAACAGTTGACATTATCGACGAATCACTTAACTGTCAGTTTGACTTTCTTGTTCCAGTCTGGAGTGGCCTTTAGTAAGCCTGTGAACCCTGAAGGTGCTGGGCTTGCAAATGGGTGAAATAAGGACATAATCTTTGCAGCCAGTTAGTTAATAATAAATGCACCAACCTCTTAAGTTAAAGAGTAAGAGATTTCCTATTAGAATTTGCAATTCCATTTTCAGGGAACCGGCACCTTCAAGTTTTCCAGTGGGAGGGTATATGCAAAGAGAGAACTACAAGTCTCAAACTCTGCAAAGTGTTGAACTTCTTAAATAAATATGATGTGCACACTGTATTACAGCCTGCACTGGGTGTTACACTCATCCGAGGCTTTACTTATGTAAAATACTTTCCAATTGATTAAAAATATTAAAATGAAAAGGTCTGAAATGAAAGGTGAGATGTTGAAGTTGCAAACATTGAAGTTTATGAGATTATATAATAGTTTAATTTACTAAAAATATAAACTACTTGCTTTAGAAATATGTACTCTAGGGCTCCTAGATCTCATTAATTTCTCCCAGATATAAACACAAGACTTTCGTGTTGTACTCAATGTAGTTTAACTAGAGCTCTAGTTAAGCTACATGAAATGTTTGTTACTGAGTAATTACCCAAAATATTACCTTAGTTTGTTGTTTATTTTATGCCAGGAACCATATATTGTAAACAACCACTGGAAAACAAACAATTTCTGCCTAGAGTCCAAAAGCCAATGTGTGGTATTTTCTTCTCAGATGCTACCAGGCTTTGACTCAGACAATAACTCGGATTGGGACATTTAGGGCAAAATTCAGTTCAATGCTACAGACATCCTCTGTATTTATTCGCTGGAACATCCAAGAGGTGATCCTGTCACACTTTAAACTATTACAATTCAAATGTGACAAAAAATTTGATTATTGCATTGGTGTTGCCAAAGATACCACTGGAAGGACCATTTAAGCCAAATCACTGCAGACAAATCAGTTTTAGCGGTAAGATGCAATTTAAAAAATTTGTCATGGAGAAAGAAGAAGCCGAGGAACTGAGGAGGGGATCATACTAAAATATAACACAATCGGTATACCTAATAAAGTGATGAGAGTATATTACGACCCAACTTTAATATAACGTGTGCAGTATAAATAAATGGCTTGAACACATTAAGCGATGTTTTTTTTTTTTTTTTAATCTTTGCACATTTGGCAGAATTACCACTACTTTTTCCTCAACCCTCTTCTTGTCCAGAATTTCACTCAGACTGATGCTCTACCCATCACATTACAACCACCTCCAAGAACCTTGTTGCATATTTGTAACATTTAGCAACAAAAAGCATGCATTTGATTTTATTTTTCTCAAAGCTTCTTCTGTTTGAATGTACTAACTTTGAATGTAACCAGTAAAAAGGTTTTAAGCTCCCTTCACATTTAAGTAACAGGTAAATGAATTAAACAAACAATGCAGACTTTAGAGCAATGTTTTACTTCAGCAAATGTGTAAGGGTTCTGATTACAACAAAATCTTCAAACTTGGTGAATTATTGAAAAAAAAAGTCTTCACATGTTGGTGTCTTTTGGGACACTTGTCATGAATTGCTCTCAATCCTCTGTCCCCGTGTTGTAATTTATCTAAATAATTTAAAATGTTTGGGGAGAAATATTTTCTCTCATTTTTTCCACCCACAGACTTTGTACAACAGCAATAAAATGTTAAGCAGTAACTCAAACGGACTCAAGACAAGTTCAAACTAAAAACATGTTTTAAAACTACCTCAGTTAAAGTCAACATACATCCTTGTAAATTAAAGTGGATTTGCATATGTAAACGACTTTCGTTCAGAAAACAGGACATTATTCGTAATTTAAGAATCCAGAAAACACAAACTCGACAGTGTTGAAAGATGCAGATCAGGAGCAGATGTTGGTCCACTGACGCTCATCTGCCTCCTCGCTCTCAGTCCTGGTACTCTGTATACTTCTTGGCAGAGCCGTGCACTTTACTCGCGGGATACTTTAATCGGTTAAGAGCCATTTTACGGAGAACCGCTTGCGGCAGGTCCACGCGACACTTCTCCGCGAGCTCCACCAGGTAGATCAAGACGTCGCTCAGTTCGTGCGCCAGCTGCTCCCGCTCAGACTCGGTCCAGTCCGGGAGGCCCTCCGCCACCTCGCCCCGCCACTGGAAGAGCTCCGCCACTTCGCCCACCTCCCCGACCATCGCCAGAAGCAGGTTGCGTGGCTGGTGGAACTTGTTCCAGTCCCGCTCGTCTGTGAACTCGGCCTGCATCCTCCGAATGTCCTCCATGGTGGGTTCGGGGGTGAAGGTGAACCTGCTGGCCTTCGCTTTTGCCGGTCCTCCATTCTGAAGCTTGCAGTGGGACGTTTCCCCCGTGGACGCGCCGTTCACCACAGCAGAGCACAAGTGGGGAGAATCCTCACCGCTGCCGTTGGATGAAACACCCGACACGTCTTTAAATCCACACGCTTCCTTATCGTTTGCTGCCATCATGTTTGGGTGGATTTTATCCGTTGTGTTTCCGTGAAAAATAAGTTTTTAAGGTGCGTCAACCACCTAGTCCTTTTCTACCATGTGAAGAGGTCCCGCCAAGCTCATTGAACGGAAATGACGTAACCAAACAGGAACTTCGATTCCCTCTCAAATCGGACCTTGTAGTTTTCAAAGCGTGACAGCGCTATTGAAGCTGATATTAAAAATCGGTTATAAAACTACAGCTCCCACATTTGTTAGGGTGGTAGGCAAACATGTCTGCCTCCCGTGTTCCTGTGAGTGAGATGTTTCACCACATAAAACAAATACCGATATTTTACACGAAGACTTCATGTTTAATCCGTCAAATTAGTACGTCATGTTCACAATGCGGCAGCCAACCAAAGATGAGAGAAAAGAGGTAGGAGAGACCCCCAAATCGGGCTATATTTTGCTTTGACCTGAGTTGTTAAGCTTGAAGCTGTTTATAGGCGTCAATGCTGCCTTCAGGTGTAACGATGCCTCCCAGTCCAGAGGTGCTTTGATATTATTTTCCCTTAACATATAACCTATGCAGGTGCTCCACTTTGTTGGTATGGTTTTATTTAGCCTTCCACTTATATACTGTTTCTACAAGTGCTGATGAAGCCTATTCAGGGTCCCCCAATTTGTTCAAATAGTCACTTGTTTTCTTTTTCTGACAGGTCAGCTTAGACTAGGCCCATTTCAAAAACCACAATAGTTAGACTTCTCTGTAAAACATATCCTGTTTTGTTGTAAATAATATGCAGTAGTGCTCACAAATGAAATTTGGTTGTTTTAGCATAGGGATAATGACATTCAGGTTTGGTTAGTCTAAATATTTAAATATTGTAAAAAAATTTTTGAGACCAGATCCAAGGTAGCCTCAGTGCTTTAAAAAGACCAATCGTATGCTCTATTTGACAACTGCTGGTACAGAAACTAACTTTGCAATAGTAAGGACAAACAGACAGATCTATCATATGCAGAAAATCCAATTAACCAAAGACTTGTTTAATTTCTTCAACTATTTAATCCCCTGCCCCATGTTTAAACCTGTTATGTTTTCACAGTGAGAAAGAAAATTTGAACATTGACATTTCATTTCATGTCACTCATATAAGTAAAGAAGACAATTATGTAGATGTAATTGCAATCATCTCAAATGATCAATTGCGCAATTAATTGTTCTGCTATTACAGGCCTAGCTGAAAGACAGCTGCTGCTGATGTCTTAAAATTGTCAAAACAAAGTTTGTGTTTGTGCAACCAACATAGAAACCATGAACTGACTTCTTTTTTGATAAGATGGGATAATGGAGGAGAGGTTCTTATGACTATCCATCAGTTTGTTTAAAAGGAGACTGAAAAAGTAGACCGAGGAGAGACTGAAAAGAGACTTTCAATAACATGAAATCTGAGGTTTATTCTGTACAAGTTGCTCCTTTTAATGAGATTTTTGTGGCTCTTGAACCAAACATCAAAGTATCTGAGTACAACAGTTTGGCTTGAGGTGCTTTACTAACAAATTTTAGGGCTGCACCAGTGTTAAAACGATTATCACACCCAACAGTCTCAAGGATAGAAAAAAAACACAATTATTTCTAAACTATTCACACTATTTGTTAATAGACTCAACATGGTCACAGGTGAGTGAAGTAATAGTTGATGCTGGTGTATGTGGTCAAAAACAACTAAGGGATATTTAGAGCAGATTTTTTTTTTTTTAGCCATAAATATAAGTTTATTGTAGAAATTTTCAAAGTTCTAAGCTAAACTCAGCATCCAGCATGCTTCAAAAGTCAGTAAATAATGATCTTGAGTAGTCATAATTTCAGTATTGGCTAAAATAATTGTAATTATGATTGTTTTGCTTAAACCATCTGCCCCATCACAAGCCTTTTTGTAAGGCAGACCTCCCCAGTGGGGGTTTAAACTCATTCAGCAAAAGGGGAGGCTTTTTTCCCTCCAAAGTCAGAAACCAGCAATTAACTTAGGACAGACTATTGATGCATTTAATCTGGTTAAAGAAGGTTGTCTTGGCTCTGTTGCTTAGTTCAAATGTAATTAAATAGTTCTTTAGGCATATAAGAATTTATCAAGAGTGTAAAGACGCAAATAAAAGATGAAGTGCTTTTTTCCCATTTTTTAAAATCCAAGCTCTACCTGAGGAGATGTTTGCCCTGAGCTACACTTAATACATTTTGCGTATGTCTGTAATCCAGTTTTGCAAAATTCTGATGAATGTTTCCAGACATCCACAAAGACATTCTTTATGTCCCCAAGTGTCATTTTACATTTTCAGTGTTATTCTTCATAGGGGAAATTACATTCCTTTTGTTAATCTTACATAATAGATTAAGTGATTTTTAACTTTTAATTTCTATCATTGTGAGTGAATAAAAGCATATCTTGTTAGAATGGATACCCGCCAGCCAAACAGGAGCTAATTTTTTAAATTTTTAATGCTACATAGTTAGTTTTCTGGGCCTTTTCCTGTCTTCAGGCTGCCTTTATTGTAGATTTCTCTTTTTTCTGTCCGTGTACCTCGCACCTCAGCTCTCCACAGCACCTGGTTGGAGTTGTCGGTTTGGAAATTCATGCCCAGATCAGCTCAAACAGCAAGCTCTTCTCTGGCTCTTCAGTTCGCTTCTCAGCTCCTCCAAACTCCCTGGTTTCATTCTTTGATGCATCTTTACCCGGTACATTACCTGTAAGTTTTATGCATCTCAACAGCAGCAAAGATAACTTTTCTATTTTCTTCTATTTTCAAATGACGTTATCGTCAGACTGTTGGGTGATGTTTTCATGTGCCCCCAGGTGCTGAACAGGCGGTGCGTTGAAGCAGCAGTGATGACGGGGCTGGCTCTCAATTGTACCATAAATAAGAAATCATATTTTGACAGGAAACACTACTTTTATGCGGACCTTCCTGTAAGTTTCTGTCTGGCTGTCCTACGTTTTCGATTTTTGTCCGACCTGTTATGTGTATTGGAGAGTGATATCTCAGGGGGTTGTGGTACAGAGACAATATCTGCATTTGCTTCATGATGCATCCTTGCTTTTACTTTCCCATGAGCTCTTCGTATGTGCCTCTCCAGCGCTCCCAAGTGAACTTTACCAGCCGTGATATAAGCAGTGAGCAAGTCTTGCTGAAGCAGCAACAATGCCATTTGCACAGACAAACAGCCAGTGCCTATTACTGACAAGCTCATTTCACTCAGTGCATGTCCATTTTTTCATTATCTGCAGGCTGTTTTCTTCTCCTTCTTTCCCACATCATTTGAATCATTATTGGCTGTAGAAACCTTACAGCAGTCTGACAATACTGCACACATACTTGACTATGTGTAGTTATGTTTCTCTGGATTATGAACTAGAGGTGGAAATGCTGAATGATGATGATGAAGTAAGATGTTGTCTTTGGGGGTACCCCAGTAGTTACTTCTAAGGGCTTCTCTTATACACTTAAAGTAGGTGTTTTGTGATTGTGGCTGTCTCATTCTTAATTGAAACTCCTCGTAAAATCAGCATTTAGGGCACTCTTGTAAGGCAGAAGTAATTAACTCATTATCTTTATTTGTTTTGCCCACTTATAAGGGAGAAGAACAAACTATAAACATAATGCTTGTGCAGTGCATAGTATTGTCCACATGTGGTTAATATGTTTGCATACAGCTAACAGTTGCAGTTTTACGCACCCACCACACAGAGCAAATTTTGTTTTGAGTCTTGTCTATTCTCCCCTAGTGAGTGTAAGTGTGCCAGCGACTCATCTATGAGTTCCGTTTTTGTCTCAGCCTCCTCCTGAGGAAAATGAGAAACTCTCAGGATGTGTCAGTCAACTTCAAAGGCAACTGTGGTTCAGAATGATAGACTGTATAAGAAGAATTGGACAAACCCTTGTAAAAGTGTTTTTGAGGCCTCTTTTGTACTGCGCTGCACCATACGGGCAGGACGAGCAGGCGTGGCAGCCACCTGGAACACCCACCTTACTTCAGTCATACTCTGTTAGCTGTTTTAGAATGGCTGGTTTAGTTTATGCTAATCTATGATGTGAATAAATAATATTTCACATTCATTCTGATCCAACCTGTCCACTCATCCACATTTCAAGTGTTGCTACTGTTATTAATGTCCGAAACAAGCTGAAATGAGGACTAGCAAAGCTCTCCCGGGATCCATGAAGCTTGGCCTGCCTCTAACGGGGTTAGAGCCATTTTCAGTCATCTGCGGGTCAGGCAAGCCATCTGTCTTAGGCCCATGAGTGGTGGGGTCTTTGAATGCAGATCCCAGCAGACCTCCATTTGGAAGGGCCCTGAAATGATCCTCGTGGCTCCTGGCTTCTTCAGCCAAGCCATGCCAGAGGAGCTGCAACATCAGCACTGATCACAGCTACACAGCTAAGAAGCTGTGCTCAGAAGTCAATACAGTGCTAAGCAAAAGTGATGCCAGCTAGCCATTGGCTGTGACTGCTATCAGTCAAAAGTCCAGGACCCTAATTATACGTACATTTGTTGCCTTACATAATTTTACCTGATGTGGTACAAAAAAAATTCAACCTCTGTACAGTTGTCATGGATGCCAAATCTACCTATGGTGACCAAAAAAAAATTAAGAAAAATTTTTTTGAACCGAAAATAAAATAATTTTATTTTATGCTATGAAGTTGGACATAACATGGGTGTCAATAGAGATTGATTCACTGTGGAAGCTGTCCCCCAGTGATAAGTCGAGGAACTGCAAAGTAAACCCGCTTCCTGAGGCTTAGTACCAAAGTAACCCTCCTTCCAGCGTAATCTAAATTTGCAGGGTTGTACATTTTAGCTGTTAGACTGGTCCAGATGAGCACATGTTCATTTGAACTATAAGCTTACTGCATCTTGAGGGCATTGACGTGATCACTAATTTCTTTACGTTATGGTGTATGTATTTAACAAACTACATGTCCTTCTACCAAGAACGTTTAGTAGTAAAACCAAGAACATGAGCGGTATGTGTTACCCCTTATAATCAAATTGATTATCTTTAAACCTGAATCAAACCAGGTTTAAGTTAAACGTCTAATGGGATTACTGTTATTTTGAACAAAGTGTTAAAAAGTGACTTTTAAACAGTGAAATTATTTAAATGAAGCACTATAGACTGATTTCACTGTAGATTTGGATTTCTGCTCCTTATTGGGGCACCCTATGAACTGTTTTCAAAAGGGGCAAAATTCTGATTTTTTTTAATAAAAAAAGAGACAAATTTAGGTTTTATGAAGTCAGAATTACAAAATAACAATGGACAACTCTGTCCCAGCAAAAATATATTTTTTTTCAATTTGACTTTTCTTTTCTTTTCTTTTTTTTCAATTTTACAACTGAACACAACAACTCACTGAGGGTACAAATGATGGTTAAAAACTTTATGCAAAACAATAAGAGTTTAAGACCACAATAACATAGTTATCCAAAAAAAAAAGGAAAAAAGATTGCAAGTTGCTCCAAGGAGGGATAGGAATTATGAAGTAAACCACTGATAAGTTAATGAGTGGAGTGACAATATGAGATTTATCTTGTAAACCACAGCATCAAAACATCTTTTAAAAACAATGTGTGATGAACCTACAGAGAAATTTCTCCTGAATCTGCACCCATCTTAACCTTCATGACACCTCCAAAACAATTTCAACTCTGAAGCCTGGGTGATTTTTTTTTTTTTTTTTGGTCAAGTCTCAATTCAATCTTCAGAGAGAGAGAGAAAAAAAAAACATTGAACTCCCCTTTTAGATCTAAATAGCCCATCAGTGTGCTCAGGTGGTGAACACAGTGAAGCATTTCCCTCATGAGCTGGTCCAGGCAGAATCTGAGAACCCCATCATTTATCATCTGATGACTTGGCCTCTGTTGGCAACATCTAGTGTTTTGGGGCCTCCACTAAGCCCAACTCAAGCATATGATTGTACATTAATCAAAATGCGAATTTAAAAAAAGAAAAGCTACATTGTCTTCAGTTTTTTTAGATATTGCTTTTCTTTCAATTTTCCAACTGTTTTGTTTTCTACACAGACTAATTACTTGCATTAATACCAAATACTGCTCAAGGGGTAAATAGACTAGAATCTCCAAATAACAGAGCTTTTGGTATCCAAATCTTGTCAATTTTCTTCTGGTTCAGACCATTAATTTCCACATATCTGTTAAAAGAGTTTAGATAACACTTAGAACAGTTTGAAAAAAATGTTATTACTACAAAGAGACACAGTTCCAAATGAATCAAAATTACATGTGTTCTTGAGACCACCTCAGCAAGAGCCCGGGGTAATTTTACTGCCATCATAAGTGTCTTCTTTTTTTAAAGAAAAGACTAAATGCCATGGGTGCTTTTGCAGTGAGTTGCCCTTAAGAGACCTTTCTTACAAAGTGTAAGAAATCTTCTGACTGAATGTTAAAGAATTTAACCCATGTAACATTCAAACTCTGTCTCCTTCTGATAAAATATTATGAACAGCTCAGTGCATTTGCTGATATTTTAATGAATCTGTTGGAAGATTAAAATGAGTGCCATGTAGTAGCAAGAAATTCATGCAATTGAAGAGGTGAAGAACAGAGAGCCTGTTCTACATGGTTTCAGTCATTTTCTTCTCAATATTCAGAGATCTATTGGTTGCTGCCAAGTGGCATCAGTTCAAAAAATTTCAATACCGTGATATTTGCTATATCCTCTCTCCAGAAAGTCAATGAGTTTCTGAACTTTTATAAAAATCCCCTCTTGGAGGCTTTCAGATTATTGTTGGGTTCTAATGCTTTTCTGTGTTTGCACAACTTTGCTTCATTTCTTTTGGATTTACTCTCAACAGTTGGCACAAACACCAGGGATGATGATTCCTGTTTAAAGTTATTATTTTTCTACGAGATCTCCAGGATGAGTCTCGCCTGTCTTCCGAACCTTCATTTGTATTTGAAATTCATGTGTGCACTGAAAATGGCACTGAAAATGTTCTGCTTTGCTTGATCCCTGTTTGATGCCAGTACCCACGGTATTGGACGCTGGGATGCGCGTGCCGTTTTTCATATTGTTTTTGTTCTCAGTGAAAACAGTCCCTGCTGATGCCTGCTTTAAAATGGTAAAACTTCCATTGGTCTCATTAGCTGCTCAAGAAGAGTGCTTCATCTCAATAAAGTGTAAAACATGTTGATAAACCCAAGCTGGAGCGGCTTTAGTAACTCAGGGGAGGCGGTATGTTCAGTGTGAAGTTTTGGTGTTATCTACAGCTGTAACTATGGCACAGGAGTGCAATAGAGGGAGAAAACACAGCACTGCCTTTTTAACATGAACTTGGGCTTTGCATTTTACTTTTTTCCAGCTGAAAATTCCTATTAACATTTTGTGAAACACCACCCTGTCTGGCATGACTCAGCAGCTCCACAGATGTTGCTACTTTCTTACAAAAATTTGTTTTATTAATGAACACTCATAGCCCTGCTACTGGGGGTTTAGCATGTCTCTAGTCATAGAAATGACATGTCTTCATGGCCACAGTGGACCACAGTTTTGAGTCTTTTTTTTTTTTTTACTGATTTTGGAATGATAACTATGACTTGGTGGGTCACTTGGTGAAGAGCTGATTTATACTGCAGGTCAATTAGACAGTCTTCACCTCTACAGAGGCTCCCTACTATACAGCGGGGCATATTTGTGCTGCAGCCAGCAACGATATTGTCAACAGCAGAGACAGAATTCATAAAAAAGATGTAGTAAGAAGTGGGATTCCTGACAAGCAGCAGTGTGTTCTCTAAATCAGGAAGATTTAAGGATCAAATCCACCAAGAATAGGCGAAATTAAGAGAGGAAATGTGCAGCAGCCTGTTTTTGTCTCTTGTTGTAAGAGGAGGTGATGTGGAGGTAATTGATTGTGTCGTTCAGACACACTGTACAGAAAGCTGGTGACTAACAGCCAGCTCCTATCTCTTCTCCCACGTCCTTGCTCTCTTTTAGCATAAGTATGATTAATGTTTAGTTCTTGTGATGTAGTTGCCATAGTAACATGTGAAATTAATACTTAAAGGCTGCAGGATCTTTTAGGAATTGAGGAGCACATGAAATATTAATTTTGTGCTTTTGTGAGTAGCAACAGTGAGTGAGTGAGTGAGTGCTCCCTCTGCATTACCCTGACAGCCCAGCCAATCAGCCAGCCATTGACGCAGCCCTGCTCACCTTTACACAGACGCATGGCTCAGACTGCAGCATACTCACCAGCTCAGTATGGGAGTTATTCATAAGACTTCACAAACTGGTATCTTGCCCACATATAGTACTGCATATCTGGTTGAAAAAGGGTTTGTATTTACTCAGATTAAAAAATGTTATTTATTCTAGTCAAAACATCACAGCTGAAGTGAAATACATTCAATGAAATTTCTCTTTAACTGACAGGGGAAAAAAAACCCACTAATCTGGAGCATTTCTACTCGTGTCTTTATATGAATATAACTACGACAGGGACAGGCGGCAAACAAAAGTCCAACAAACAAACATTTGATTATTTGCAACACAGGACAAAAGAGTCGTCTTGTCTTTTGACAGGGACAAACAGTATTATGTCTTAGTGTTTGAGAGTGTCTGAAGGGCATTTGAAGTGGCTTTTGAATCAAAGATTCCAACTTAATAAACCCCATCACTCAGCTTAGGGCAACCTGGGCTACATCCAAAATATAGCTACATCCAAGCTTGTGCATTTTTATTTTAAAATGTAAAATATTGGTTACAGATTTGCATGGGGAAGTGGTACCCAAGTGGTAACAGATGGGCTTGGGAGTGGAGGACCCAGGTTCAATCCCCTCAGGTGAGCAGGGTGAGCCACTGTGGGCCCCCTGAGCAAGGCCCTTAACCCCCAACTGCACCTCGGGCGCTGCAGCTACAGCCCACTGCTCCTAGTGTAACTAGTGCTCGGTTAAAAGCAGAGGACTATGCAATTTCCCAATATGTGGGACTGGTAAGGGTTTATAAAAATAACCTTAATATTTTGTTTAATTTGACCTTCAAACAGAAAAACCCGGCTCTCCTAAAGACCTTTTCTTTTCAGTCTAATGTGGACTGACTAAACCCTTGATACTTGGAAACGGGGATGTAGTTCCACCAGGGATTTGCTCTTCTGAGTCACAACATATCCCTCCCCAACTCACCAGCCTTATAATTATCTGAACATCACCTGAGGAGCACAGCACAACACTGTGAACAATAAACAAGCACTGCTGACTTTTCTGCTCTTGGCATCAGCTGCTGCAGTTGCAGTTGAAGTTTGTATTTAAGGACACTGCAGTAGCCTACATGCATCAGACAGAAGCCACTTTCAGCACTCATGAGAAC
>JAOWBL010038131.1:0-13860 GCA_028564865.1 Zenarchopterus dispar | reverse complement strand
AGTTGAAGTTTGTATTTAAGGACACTGCAGTAGCCTACATGCATCAGACAGAAGCCACTTTCAGCACTCATGAGAACAATCTGCTGCTAATTTAGGGTTCAGCCTGTTTTCACTCCTGGCCACATCCCCTGTGAGCATGGATGTCTGTGTAACATGCGCTTACGTTGGTGTAAATGTAAAATAGATGGAGATCTTTTCTGATACGGACCAAAATACAAGTGTGGATACGAATCAGTTTTGTTTTGAAACATATCGATTCAGTGATGTCACAGATCCAGCTCTGAGTAGAGGCACCATGCCTCCACATCTCCAGCCTCAAATGAACTTCAGATCTCACTGCATCTGCTGTCCTCTGAGGTGGGTGGAACACCATGAAGAAGATGGGGTAGAGTGGTGTTGACTGTCCAAGTCCTGCAACTAAAACTAACTGCTATGAACTGAGCTGTAAAAACCTGGCTGAAAAGGGAGCTTTTGTACTTCTTATCTGTGGTATTTTAGCCAAAACAAGACACGGACATTTCATTTGTACTGCAAGGTATAATCTAAGAAAGGAAAAAAAAAAAAAAAAGTCAGAATATGTTTCGTTTAACAGGATAGTGGGCTTCTAGCCTCGTAGTGAGCATCATGTTTAGTTGCTTCTTGCCACCCAGACTTCAATATTTTTGTAATTTCTCTTTTCAGGCTGGCTACCAAATCACTCAGCAACGTCGACCGATCGCTATCGATGGCACACTGACTTACAACCTCCTTGGGGAAAAGAAGGGCCAGGTGATCAGAAAATCGGTGCACATCAAACAGATTCAGCTGGAACAGGACAGCGGCAAGAGTCTGCACGATGACATCCAAAGCCAGACACTCATAGATCTCAACAGAGCAGGTTAGATACACGCTTTCCTGAAAATACAAATCTGGGGGGGATCTCTGTTATTTTACTGTTGGAAAATCCCACATAAAGTAGATCTCCACCTGTGGAACAAGGTTTGCATTGTTTAACAGAAACCCGTTGCCCTGAATCTTCTATTCATTCGTTGGGACCAACTTGGGGCTGCAGGTAATTTTGGGTTGTCGCTAAAAACAACAGGTGCTGTTTAGGCTTGTCGCACAGCACCATGGGATGGAAACCTTGTAGATTTAAAGCACAGCTGTCTTCACATGTGTCAGGTGTGGGCCTAATGGAGCTGGTGATGGAGCCAGACATGAACTGCGGAGAGGAGGCCGCTGCAGCTGTCAGAGAGCTTCAGCTCATCCTGCAAGCTCTGGGTACCTGTCAAGGGAACATGTCTGGTATGGGAAGCACTCCCTCAGTGTCTTTTTTATCTTTCCAAGCTGCTGCACTTTTAAACCTAAACATTTTCTTGCATGCATCCATTTCTTTGTTTTCTTTAGAGGGTCAGCTGAGAGTCGATGCCAATGTTTCGGTACACAGACCCGGTGAACCACTGGGCATCAGGACTGAGGTGAAGAACATCAACAGCATCCGGTACCTGGCCAGAGCCATAGGTAGGAACCAAAAAGAAGCTTTAACTCTATACACAACATTTTATAGATTTATTACTGGTTGCTCATATGTAGACCTTAGATGACATTTGGATCCAGCCTGTCAAAGGAACACTAATAAATGACTGTTGTCAGTTTTGTAATAAAAAACCTTTTGATCCAAAGTGTTGTTAGAAATTGTATGTTGTTTTGAATAGTAGCTCTTTAATGCTCCTACATCTGTTATTGCATAAACCCACTACTGGTCTGTTGTGATTAGTTCAATACGTTTTTTACCGGTGTGAATGGGAGTGATACTGGACCCATTTCACGAGACAGAATTTTCTTGCCTGGCATGCAGGGTAAACGATTTTATGCGATTTCTATCCTAAAACACATTCGTAGAGCTTTTCCACCAAAGCGGTTCCAGTTGTGGTCCGGTTGTAGCTCCAGACTTGGCACCAGTTTTTTTTGTTTTTTGTTTTTTTTTAACCTCCAGCTCTGAGGAAAGGACCAACTCAGTGCCAAGAAAACAGGTGCTACACTGGCCCCAAAACCTTGCTGGGCCAGATGCAAGAACTGCTACGTCACAGCGGGGGTTGTGATTGTTCTAACTAACCAAAACAATGCAACTGCCATATTTAAACAACCCCTGAGTGTACAACATACATCATACTGAGAAATTCTGAATACATTCATACATGTGGTTAAAACTGAAGACTTATATTCTGAAATCTTCATACCAGCTTCTCTGAAACGAGTAATTAACTTTTCTATCTGCTTTTAGTTCATTAGTTCATTATGGAGATAAGATGTTATGCAACCTCTTATTTGTTGGCTGGGAAGACCAACTTTCTCGAGACCCCACTTGTCTCCCGGCAACTGTTCCTAGCCCAGACATAGTTTGTCAGATAACCTCACATTAGGCACATGGCAGCCTGCCGCTGCTTTACTTGGAAATTTCCTGTTTCTTTTTCATCCATCACAATTTCCTTAAAGCTATAGATTGTCAAAGAAAAACACTTTTATGATCTTACTGCTGAAAAATTGATTTTTTTGGATGGGGGATGGCTAGATTAATAAAAAGATATTAAGACAGGAAGCATAGTTGGTGCTGACAGAAACTTATGAAGCCTGAGTTCAGGACTGACAGCCATTCGTTCAACGGTTAGCAGTTAGCAGTGATGGCAGTCCGTCATGGTTAACTGACTTCTCCCAGCTGCTCACTTTAAAAAAGAAAGCATTGATTATGTGTCAGATAGAACTTTAACTGATTGCTGATTGAGCTTCTCTGTGGTGCTGAACTTAAATTATTCATTAATAAAGTAGTATCGCATTCACTGCACCGCTGGACTGGTATTTGAAAACCATGAAAAAAGGCGTTGTTAATCTGTGGCAGCAGTCACAGGCATGAGGAACGTCAGAGTGCTCAGCATGTATCACCAAGTGACTAACGTGAACTGCATTTGTGTCTGTGTCCCGTCTTATGTCCACCAGACTACGAGATCCAGAGACAGATTGAGATCGTGCAGAGAGGGGCGACGGTGCAAAATGAGACCCGGGCATATGATTCCAAATCAGGGTAAGAGGACGGAAAAGCAGCATCATGATGCCAAGGTTTAGCCACCACAGCATTCTTTGACTGGGATCTCTGCCTGGTTCATTAGTCCCAAGCTTTGAACGAACCATCATGGTAATGATGATGAATAGAGCCATTTGGATGCAGCCATCAGCTTGTGTTGTTTCCAAGCTTTGTGAAACTCGAGGCTTATAAGCTCACAGAATGAGCCCGCTCCCACACAGCTGAGGCCTTGATCATCTTCTGAGGCTCTGGCTTCTTCCCACGAGGCCCTATGTGTCCGAGGTACATGGCGAAAGCGTGTTAAGCAACACGTGTTATTGGCTTTTTCCTCGTTCCCGTGAAATTGACCACAGATCTGACAGCTCTGGTTTGGAGACAACCTCCTCACTGACTAAAGAGGCCTTGACAATTTGTTAAAATGAATATCCTTTTCAGTATTTTCATCATTTATTTCTACTAATCGTTCTCTTTATTGGTTTGTAAGCTATCAGAGAAGGTCCGATCATATTCAGATACCCATTTATCACTTCAAAACACAAAGTATCTATTTAATTGTAGTAAAAAACAAAGTGAGCTGTTGTGTTCTCGTTTTAGCGAGTGGTTGCTCAGAGGCAGTTTTTTAAATGTAAAATAGTCTTTTGTTGTGAATTGTTTGCTACATTATTGCAATTATTCTTATTGAAATGTGTTTAAAGGAGATTGCATTTTGCCTATTCTTCATATTTTTTTATTTTGTCATATATCCAGTGCTGTGAAAAAGTCTAAGGCACTCTAGTTTAAATGAGGATCTAATATTCATTTTTCAGTATTTTTATTTAAACACAAACAGAAACTAGTTATTAAAGGTAGAGCGATGAATCAGCTGGCTTATTATTGGCCTTTATTTTTTTCTAAATTGCAATAGGCCACAGACAAATCTACTTTATAGTGGTCAATCTTTAGGCAATATGTACACAAAATAAAATCACACAATGTTCCGAACAAAATGACTCTAGAAGTAAAAGTATTTAGTGTGTCTCAGAAGTACACACAGAATTAAGTCTTTTTAAGGATACTGATCCACACAGATAATTGCAGTGAAACAAGTAGGATCTCATTGTATTTCAGTTAAAGAGAGCCAAGTTCCTGAATTTTCTGTTTATATCTTAAAAAGACTTGAAAATAATTATGTGTGCCATTAAAACTGTAATAAAACAATAAAGTCAACAAAGCTATGTTCTAGATTGCATAGTTGCACACTATTTTATGTTCATCGCCGTGTTTAACATTAACAATACTGTCTTCATGAAGTTCAAGAACGTGGATGGTTCACTCAGATTATTTTTAGATGAGAAAAGCTGAACATCGCCATCATCTGGACGCAGCAAAAGTTGTGGCACGCTAGTCTACGTGTTTTTGGAAGTACATCGGTCCATCTTCGGTGCAAACAATGGCGCAGTTTTAATCTTTTAGATTACATATAAGAAGGAAAACTGGGTTCATTTTGTCCATGAACAGTAAAATCTTGCCGTTACCATGATGGTAAAGAGGCGTTGTCACTTCTGGTAAGAACACAGCTGCAGTCATTTTCACACTTCACTTTTAAGTACAAATGTACCAGTTGGGACATAGCCCAGGGGTACGTGTGCAGTAGTATAATCACAAAATGGGCAGAACGTGTTCGGGGTTAAAAACCGCAGTGAATCTCTTTTCAGACTTTTAATCCTGGGTCATCTGCTGAGGGCCATGCATACTTTCAAAATAAAACAAGATTTCTGATTATTCTTTGAAACTGCATGTTTGTCAACTGGCTAAAAAGGTTACATGAGTAGTAACATTTAACTAGTCACTTTGGCTGTTTAGTGACAGAACAATAAGTTTCACTTTTGCATCAACCCCCCACACCCAAGAAAAAAAAAAAAATCTAGAAAGCTGTTTACTTTCTGTCTAGCTGTGATGTTCTAGGTTGGACTGAAATTAACAGGAGCTTCAGTTTCCTTGAGAGCCCCTTTAAAGGAAATACTTTTGTAATGCGTGGTCATAAAATGAAATGTTTAGTAAGTTCTGGCATGTCATAATTTAGTCATAGCTGTGAGTTATCACTATGTTGTCATAATTCATGAACCCAAGATGTAAATCATTTTGCTGTGTACTGGCAGAGCCCAGTACAATCGGGTCATCATCAGACATGAAGCATGGATGCTGTTAATTTAATCTTACTTAATCTCAGGATGAATTATAATTATATCCTGCAACCTCTTGCGGTTAATTACAGTGTCATTATTAGTAAAAGACACAGTTTAAACAGCCTGGTCAAGTAAAATAATGAAGCAATGATATGCCAAGTTATGCAAAAAGCTTAATTTATTGAATAAGTGACATGGAAAATGCACCTGCAGTTGCCAGCTACTCATATCCCGCTCCCTGCAACATGTTAGCTTAATAATCAAAATCTAGACATTCACGGAGTTTATCTTGCTCGTCTGCATGTGGCTACAAACTAAATATCTCACTCACAAATGTGTCCCCATCTCATGCTCATGCAATAAATAATTTCTACCGTACCACCAGACAGGCTCCAGAATTTTTCCTTCACAAGTGAGAAATTATATTATTTTTCGCATCAGATGAAAAGACATATTGATGAAGGTAAAGGCAAAGAAGGAGCAGAGTTTTATCAAATAAGAAACTAAAGCCTCATCTGTGCGGACCAAAAAAAGTTTATTTGTGGGTAGGTTATGTCGTCACAATTCGAAAAAGAAACGCTGCAATGGAAAAAGTAGGGGGGTGGGGAATCGGCTCTGTAACTTTAGAGCAAAAGACCCGGAGGAATATGAATGATTTGATTTAAAAATTAAATCAACTGAAAGCATCAGTAGCAGTAGAGTTTTCTATTCAGTTAATGAATAGAGAGTCTTTATACTGGATCGTACAGCTCTGTGTGGAGATCAGGAGGCATACACAGATGTACCGCTGGAGCATCCTCCACTTTTTTTTTTTGGTAAGCAGACCTTGGAGGTTGTGAGCCAGCTATCATCTGGTGCCAGAAAAAGACTAATCTGCAAAGCCCCATTCTCTTTTTAAGATTGATTAGTAAGGGTTTTCCAAACCGTCATCCTAGTGCATGACCACTACACAGCACTGTAATTAGTTTTAGCCTCCCCAATCATTCATTTTCTATATCTTGTTCAGGGGTGTGGCTGAA
Source organism: Zenarchopterus dispar (assembly GCA_028564865.1). Taxonomy (NCBI): domain Eukaryota; kingdom Metazoa; phylum Chordata; class Actinopteri; order Beloniformes; family Zenarchopteridae; genus Zenarchopterus; species Zenarchopterus dispar. Next base: position 7,618 of record JAOWBL010038131.1, on the reverse strand, counting down.
GCCTGTCTCACCTGTCAGTGAGCAGCAGGCAGGATACACCCTGGACAGATCAGCGGTCCATCACAGGTGTCACACGCATGTAGACGAGGCAAATAACCATGCACGCTCACACTTTCCTCCTGCAGCTAATTTAGAACAATCAATCAGGTGTAGATGCATGATTTTTGAACTGCAGGAAGAAGCTCCGAAAGTAATTAACCCTAATTTAAAAAAAACTAATTATAATAACAAGAAACTAAACCTCACAAAAATCTGGTTCGTTCATTTCTTGCGAACCTGAATTTGTGATCCATTTCCAGTTCACATCAGCCTTAAATAGTTAAAAACAAAAAACATGTACAAAGTGTTCAAGGATTCTTTTATCACGAGGAGAGTGAACTGAGCAGCTGAAATGGTCAGCATGAGTTGAATAAGTGTTTTATTTAAACTGTGACTCAAATGGAGTTTCAAAATAATAACATAATAGATCTTGAAATATAACTTTCATCTTGTCTTCTAGGCAGACTGTTTCCATGAGGGACAAAGAAGGTCTTCAGGACTACAGGTGAGCGTGACTTTTTATCCATTTGTCTCCTGGGTCCTTTGTTTTGAAATGTATGTCCAGCTACAGCATGAGAAAATGATCCTGTCCACCTTGGAAACTTGGGAGTTGCTGCACAAAGGAGAGAAATAACCTCTCAAGGTCTAAATCGATGTGTGCGTGTTTCAGTTCAGTCGGGGGGATGATTGACAGGCGGGCTCAAGGCTCGATTCAAACGATTAGGGAAGCAAGTGAAATGTGGCGAGCACGGTGTCGAGAGCATCGTTAGTATTTCAACAAAAACCAGACTTCTTCTCTCTGAGCTTATCTGTGAGGCTGATACAGCATTCTCCCCCGTCTTCCTGCAGGTTCATGCCAGAGCCCAACCTGCCTCCTCTGACTGTGTACGAGGATAACGCATCGCTGCCCACTGGCACCGATGCGTGCCTGGCGGTGGTGGTGGAGAAGATAAAGGAAGGGCTGCCAGAGTTACCCAGCGTCAAAAGAGACAGGCTTGTGAAGACGCACGGCATCCTGCCAGAGCACAGCTACACTCTGGTGGTGGGTTTCCAAGTGGCTGAAAACGAGTCAGATAGAAGTTTGTGGCCCTGTTAAATCCTCGGGTTCAAGTGAAGTGAGCTCGCATGCAGTTCTGCTCGAGTTTAACTCTGATGAACTCTGCTGGGATTAATAGAATAATTTCCACGGCGTTGTGTTGCAGAACGAGGATGGGCTGACGGAGTACTTTGAGGCGGTGATAAAGGAGACTAAGATGGATCCCAGGAAAGTGATTGGCTGGGTGACAAATGACTTGTTAGGCCACCTCAAACAAGAAGACATGAGCTTGAGCCAGAGGTGGGAAGACTACGACAAATCACTTCATTTCACATGAGACTGGCTTGTTTACACTCATTATTTGTACACGGAAAGATGAAGTTGTTATTGCCACTCTTAACTTGAGAGTCATTATATCATGAGATGTTATTTAATGTGTTTACTCTGGCTTGAATCGGGTGTGTTGGAGCAAAGGAAACTTCTAAAAGATGCAGGACAGTGGCCTTTGAGAACTCTGGCTTAAATGCTGGTCTACACTTTTTTTTTTTTTTGCTGTTTTAGGGACAAAACAATGTCTAAAAGTGACTATGCACTTGCTCAAGGGTTTATTTGGTTTGAAATCCTAGTTTCAGTTGATGCATTTCATAGTTCATGTCTCATGACTAACATCAAAGAAGTCAGAAGACTATAAAGTCTGAATTACCGCAAAAAAAAAAAAAATGGACAAAAGATAAACATTCCATCTTGGATAACTTTTGTAATTAAGTTTGACAAAGAGAAGGCTGGGTGATGGCGTTTTTATTTTTCTGGCAGTGATCAGCGCTGGCATTTTCGTATCAGCAGATTGAAACTCCAGTCAGGCCAAAATTTGCCTGACAGAATTTACAAGCGTGTGGGCAGGGTTGTAAATAATTGCAGATAAACCATCAAAAGTAGTCCAAAAGATTCAGAGTCAAACACGGCGCTGTCATTATCCTCCGTCCTTGCCCTGACACACTTTACCTCCAGACATCACCCCTCCTCATCCGAGGCTGGTGTTATCTTACTGCACAATTATGAACAAACAGTATTTCCTTAGTGAAATGTCAGCGCCATCCTTTTCTCAATCTTACCTGAACATTACAGTTAATTTGATTTCATGTTTCAAAATGCACAATTGAAAATGAAAGAGGGAGATAAATTACAGACCGGAGGTAAATATCTGCTCTGCCTTGTCACACAGAAGTAAATAGGATTATTTGGTATTCTCTAATTCTTGGTGTGCTAATGAGAAAAGTCTTATCACTTGGACGGGCTGTCAGAGAAAAGCCTCTTTAGACGGTCCCAATCACATTGGGAAAATCATTAGTTTTTCACAAAGCTGGTACTCTTATTACTCCTTGCAAAGATGTTCCACTCCAACTTGAAAATCAAGTCTTTTTGTTTTCATTTGTAAAAAAGAGCTGCCACTGTTGCCTTATTTCACACTTCAAGTAAAACTTGTACAAAAGATGTCTTTCTGGCCGCTGACTGAAAGCCAAAACCCGTATTTTCTCCCTGTTCCCGTAAAATGACACAATTGCAGCTCCTCATCCATTCCAATTTTCATTAAAGCTGCAGTTCAACTGTAACTCCAGCGAAACGTAAATTGAGGGCAGTGTGAAGCATCTGAGTCAGACTGCGATTAGCAAAAGAGCAAGTTGATATTTTCTCAGAATTAAAACCCTTGAGTCATTAGAGAGCGCTTGAAATTGAAGCAACGTTCCGACATCAGTGCAGATGCTGCGAGCATTATTTTATCTTCTGTTCCCAGACTGCATTCGGGTGTGAGTAAAACTCAAAGTTTCTGGTGTTCAATTATGAATAATGCTGCATTTGCTTTGTTTAAAGGGAGGAAAGTGGAAAAAAATAAATAAAAAATAACCAGGAGGACTTTCAGAAGCTGTAAACTGGGACAAAATACATTTTTCTAAGAATTTCAAGAAATATTTGTACCAAGTAAATGAAGTAGAGGGTGAAGGAGATATGTTCTTTTTTTCCCCACTCATTGATTCAATTTCTTTTGAGGTTTCAATAAAATATCTGGCAATACCACACTGAGAAAGTGTCCAAAATCCCAAACTAGCAGTTTTAAAATGAACATTTAAATTAAACAGTTAAATACCTGCACAGTCTTTAAGAACATATCACACCATGCATTTACAAAAGTGATCCAAAGCTGCATATCAGAATACTGAAAAACGGGTTTTCGGGCTTAAGTTTTTGCCACGACCTTCACAGCTGCCTGATGCAAATATCCTCAAAATCTGGACGTATGTCTGAAGACCAACCCGGCGCATGCTGGACAGCTGTAGAATATCACAAAGTGACATATTGTTGTCCAGTGTTTCACATTCTGTTGTAGTTCAAAACATATTTCAGTTATTTAAATTTTGAGGCTCATTGGTTAACCATTTTTCATTCACTTTCTTGCCGGCTATTTCTGTGATCTTGTTTTACTGTTTATTTTCCTCTTAGACAGAAATGCAGCACGAATATATAGATTTTCACAACATTAAAGGCAAAGTAAGGGATCCTAGGCAATTTCTAAGCCTTTCCAAAACAGATGTTCCTACACAGCCTCGTCTTCGTAAACTGGAAACTGTCCTGCCACCCTCCAAACCATAACAAAGATTGCTCCAACAGGTGAGGGTGGGGGATGTTTCGTTTCAAATATTAATAGATATGCCATCATCTAGAAATCACTCACCCTCTCTTTAAATTTAGGGATTTCGTTATTTGACATTTCTACAATGTGCAGCTTCAGAAATGCTCCTTGAAGTATAAATACCCTGGTTGGAGATCTCGTAGCTAAACAGATAAACAAGCAGACATAAGACACAAACATTACAATCAAATTACAAAAGGATCACCTTTATGTCCTTTCAGTGCGGTACTCGCCTCTCTCCATCTCCCCCACCATTTACAACCATTAATTCCAGTCCTTCTATTAAAGTTTAATTCAATTAGGCCTTAATTTCATTTCAGCCCAATCTCTCCTTTATCTTTGGCTGAGCTGCTGGAGCTGCAGGAAACGGGACACATCTCTTCTTCGGTTGCCAAGCAGGTCAGTCCGGCGCACAGATATGGCAATTACCCCTCGTCCGCCTGTCTGTAAGTAGACTCAACCCGTCACACATGCATCACGAGGGTTTTTCCACGCTCTCAGGTGTTCCAGGAGATGTGTAGATCATCAGGAAAAACCGCCACGCAGATCGTCCAGGAGAAGAACTTGGGTCTAGTTAGCGACATTGCACAGCTGCACGACATCTGTCAGAAGGTGGTGAACTCGCATCCTGACGAGGTTGGTGCTGAGTTGCAGACTCTCACAAGACAGCAGAAGACGAGACCTCTTTTTTTTTTTTTTTTTTTTTTTGTGTGTGTGTGTGTGTAATGGTTTGGGTTTTATGACACTTGTAGGTTCATGCCATCAGGAATGGAAACAAGAAAGTTCTGAACAAGCTGATGGGCCTGGTGCAAAGAGAGACCAAAGGGAGGGCTGACCCAGTTCTGGTGAGGGAGATCCTGCAGCAGAAGACGTCATGAAGGCCAGGCTGTAAAAATAATGAGCAAGCTCGTGGCTTAAATGTCCTAGAGAAAACCAGACGGTGATGTTTTTTTGCATCTGTATATAGAAGCTGATAATTGCAGCCATATTGTGAATGTGACGAGTTTGATGAAGCCATTTATGACCAAGCCATCATGTTAATTATCTGTTGCTGAAGTCTTATAATACTGGAAAAGGTTTCAGTCATGGTCCTACTTATAAGTGGAAGTGATGTGTTTAAAAAGTAATAAAAAGCTATAAAATAAATTTCTCTTGATGTTATTTTGCCATTCAGATTATTAATCAGGTAACAGGAGGCCTTCACGACCTCAAAGTAATTACTTAGGCAGTTGATATTATGTGCAGTTTGCATCTTCAAAAAGGAAAATCTAAGAACAGGACTTCTATTCTGACCTCACTCATATAATTGAAGGTAACCTTTTCCATATAACTTAACAAACCTCAGACGTATGCCAGACTGCCATTAACAGTCATTTGTGAGGCCAAAGCTAAAACTGCTGACCCAACAGAGGATCATGAACAGAAACCCTGCACTGGTCACACATCCAGGCAGGAGTGTGAGCGCTGAGCTCCCTCTAGTGGTGTAAAGACGTCATTGGCTTGCTGTTTTTTTTGTTTTAAATTTATTTTTTTAGTCTTTTTCTCCCTGCCATAGATCTATCAAAGCTTCCTTTTAACTCCACATCTTCTCCTTTGTGGTTTATATATGAACATGAATAGAATTAAATGGTTAATGATGGCAGCAACGATTTAGTTCAGATCTTTAAAATGTAGTCGTTACAGATCACTTATGGCATCTGTTCCCAAATAGAGAGCATAAAATTCAATGGGAGAAAAAAAAAAATCAAGTATATTACCTCACATGATTGGGGGACACTTAGAACTACAGGACACACTGCTGTAGATGACAGTTAATAGTGACTGAACAGCTTCTAGTGTCCCATTTGTTTTGACCTATATGCATAATTTTTGAGGATTTCCCCTGCACCAACTTTAAAATTTACTAATTTTTTTTCCCCATCAGTAAAATGACTTCTGTCCAAAAACAGCTCTAAAGGGATACAGTTATAAAAAGATTTTTTTTTTTTGTTCCATGAATGAAATAGCCGCCAACTTAATAAATCTTGTAAAGCAAAGGGAATGAGCTTTAAAAGATTTAAAAGCCTGTTGAAATGTGAAAAGAGGGAGAAGGTCAACTCACTTGGTAAATCCAGTTTCAACACTTCCTTTATTAAAAGAGGCATACCTTTGCATTTTCGATGTTGAAAACAAACAGCAACCGAATAAAATCTTAGAACAGAAAAACAGGAAGAACGCATCTTTGGATCTACCGAAACACAAACTGGTCCACAATCTTGCTTGTACTGACTGCATTCAGGTCACAGAGACTGTAGGACTGAACTGGAAGTGTCAACACACTCCGCGTGGCACTGTGGTACGAAAAAGGCCGATTTAAAGTGCTCTGTAACATTCATCAACTACAGAGAAACAGACGTCAAGAAGTTCTGAAAATGGCTGATACAAATATATATTTCTAAGCCCTGTTAAAAACGAGATGGCATGCAAGGAGGTCCTGATCCATAATTCATGGCCTGAATAGAATCAAGTACACATGCAAGGTTGTAAAATTCAAGCAAAAATGACCTTTTCTGCTTCATTTATGAGATGATAACATGATGTGCTCAGCGTAGCTCATAAGGCTAAAAATGTGAGAAATACGTTTGTCAGAGCCCCCTTTCATAATATTGTTACTGATCGTACACATGTCGGTCCAGTATGCAAAAAATATACACATTTCTGTTTAAAATAAGGATCTTGGTATCAAATTACATCAAGATTTTCTTGAGAAATGCTGTGATCTTTAAATAATTATATTTCCACATTTATGATGCATAAAACTTATTTTTTAGACTAAACAGATGCAAATTTTTCTCATTCCTTAAAAACTTTAGCTTTCTATAAAAAACAGACATTCCCATAAACTTGGAAAAGTGTCAGCATCAAGTGAAAAAAAAAAAAAAGGACCACATTAAGTCTACACTGCAAAAATTCTATTTAAACCTTCCATTTAAATGAAAAATCAGGCAAAATTTGAAATCAAATGCAAGCTTTTAGGCACCAATTTGCAACTATTGATATTTAAGAAAAAGATTACCTTTTTTTTTTTTACATTCACTCTTATCATATTATGTGAATTAACTAGATGAATGATGGAAATTCACATCACATTGCCCTCGGTAACAGTTGTGGGCCTTTCAGGTAAGACGCGGTACTCTGTTGTACCCTGACAGGGCTCAGACAGTGACAGCAATCTGGTTCTGGTGATGCACAGTTTTGAAGACCTACTGCAACATGAACACAAAGCTTTAGTGCAGAAAGAAATATCCTACAATTTAGGCTTAACTGATGTATTTAAAGGGTGGTAGAATCATTTGGGGGCTGGGGGCTTGTGTTTTTGTTTGTTGTTTTTTTATTAAATGTTTTGTGAAGTGATCATCTGCCCTAAATTGTCTCTTGACTCAGCCTGAAGGACACCTGACTTGAAGACAGCCCAAAACTATATCAGAACAACGCATCCTGCATCCATGTCTACAACTCAAAAAAAAAAAGGTAACATCTACCAGCTAATTCCTGGAAAGCTTTTCAGTTGCATAGCAACCGATGTCTTACGCGGTCGCTTTTTGTGCTGGTGTTCTCTTCTCTCCGGTGCTGCGCCACATCCTCCGCCGCATTCCACCTGAAAGGCCTTTTACGCTCTGATTTTGTTTTCGACACATCCAGAATCATAACTATCATTGCAATGAGATTTCAAACAAGTTAAAACTCAAACAATCCTCAACCAGATGAAAGTGACGACTAGGAAAAAAACCAAAAAAAAACCAATCTAATAACAAAACTCAAAACAGCATAAATACCCCTTCCCAATATCAAAATATACTAAACTTGCTTATACCCCA
>JAOWBL010038121.1:0-27450 GCA_028564865.1 Zenarchopterus dispar | reverse complement strand
CTCTCTCTCTCTCTCTCTCTCTCTCTCTCTCTCTCTCTCTCTCTCTCTCTCTCTCTCTCTCTCTCTCTCTCTCGAGGAAAGCCTGGACATGTTGAGCTAGATTCACAGCACACCCTCCCCCCACTCCAACTCACATTGATCCAATCTACAGGCCCGTTTTCCACAGAATCCTTCCTCTGCCGTCACAGCTCTCTCTCTCTCTCTCTCTCTCTGTGTGTGTGTGTCTGTGTGTGTGAGCTTCTTGGATCTGATTTACAGTTTTGTTTGGATAGTGTTATATTTGGATCTATGTGTGGAGCTGTTAACAGTTTTCCAGCTGTTTCTCTCTCAGGCTGAGTGGAGTTGTTCCTTCACCAGCCCTCGATGGTTTTTATTTTCATGTTTCTTTGTTTCCCGTTTGTCATATTCATGGTTTTTTTAGTTGCTTCACTTATCGTGTGTTGTGTCGTTCTTTCCCGTCACCAATCATTCAGTCTTTCAGTTCTGCATTCTTTAAATTCAATACCTCTAACGCCATCTCGGTCAAGTCTTTCCAACACGTGCATTGATCACACTCCACTTTCTGTTTGTAAAGACGACAAAGAAGCTGGGAAATCGATCAGAGCTTTCCAGGATCTATTTTTATCATCGCTGCATCATGGTCACACTGCCGTGTCGTGTGCTTTACTAAACAGGAGTGCTGAGAAAAATTGATTAAAAGAAATGTTTCTTGATAATGCATCATTCATGTTGGGTGTGAATATAAATTAATAGAAATAAATTGTAAATTTGTTTTATAAATTTTTTTAATACATAAGATATTATTCTACATTTTGCAAGATTGATGAAGACTTATGGATTATCAGACAGTGTTGGATCAATTAAATTCAAGGAACTGGAACAAGTTAATCTGGCCATAAAAGTGAAACCGAATTTCGGAAAAAGAGCTTACATTCAGAGACGAAGCTAAGAATGAGTCATCTGGCCTTGCGGTGAACACAGACTAATAATTATGTTTATGTGCAGGTTTCTCCTTTTACAGCATCTTTGTTACAATAACAAGGTGTTTCTGTAAATTCAGGTAGGGACCACGCTGAAGCTTTACCCCGGGACAATTTAAAACACACACAGTATGAGTCCTCCAAGCTGTGTCCAGTGAAAGTGCTTTTTTGTTTGTTTGTTTTTGGTCACATCATGTGAGTAAAATGGAAGTATGGCTGGATTTGTTTCCAATTTTTTTGATAGGAGTGAAACTTTCTCAGAGACGTGTTTCCTCAGTAAGTCCTCTCAAAGCACGGGAGCAGCAAGCTCAACGGCGGCGGCGCTCGCCTCCGCCTGGCTGCTGCGGGTCAGCGCCGTGTTTTCAGCTTCAGAGTTTACAAGCAACAGTCGGCCCGTTTCTCAGCAAATGGAGAAGTGGAGCTGCTCATGGGTGAGGGAAGTCGCCCGTTGCTGTTTCAAGTCCAGCAGCTCGGCGTGACTTGTGCGGCGTGACTAAAACCTAAACAGAGCATGTGACATGTTTATGTTGGCATGTGATCAATCGGCCGGTCACACAGGGAGCCAGGGTCTCTGAGCAAACGCAGGGCCTTGGGCCCTTTTGAGTCTGGGTCAGCGGCAGGCGTCCTCCTGCTCAGGAACAAGTCTTATTGGTAAACATGAGACCGCTGGAACACAGGATGTGAAATGATCATGTTCGCCTGATGACAGGAACAGGAAGAAATGTGCTGCCCTGAAATGCCCTCTTATCCACTCGCTGTCTGTCTTCAGCCGGCGGATTGTGGTTGGCTTTTTCTGACATGTAGTAGCTACAAGAAACCATCGATGTTTTACGAACAAGACCTCCACCAGCCTCTTACCCAGGTGTGTTTTGTTCTTCGGTGCCTGACCTTCAAAATGCTGCCTGACCTTCTTTATCTGTCTCGTCAGTCAGCTGTTGGGCTTCTTCTTTGTCTTCATGACGCTCTGCTTCGGTTTCTCTGCCACCTTCTTTCCGCCGATGCGTTTCTTGCTTTGAGTCATTAAAGGGCAGCTTCGTAATTTTTTTTTTTTTTTTTTTTACCCTGCAAGCTTTAGTGAATGTCACACACCAGGGACCTGATGAACCTGCTGATCAGTGACTCAGCTGCTACACCTGCAGATGATTTTGGCCCTTTTAAGATGAACACAGCAACAGAAACACTTGGTATCCTCTTGAAACGTGCATCTTATTTTCATGTTCCTGTGGTCTTATACCTGCATGAGCTTAGATGCTCACAATACTGAGAAATCCTTTTTTCTTTTCCTGCGTCATCCTGTACTTAAGTGTACAGGATGACGCAGGTACTGGGGAACATGCTGTTGAAGGCTTTCACTGCAAATACAGAACAGCACAGAAATAATAATTTGTGCACCCTGTAAGGCAAAAAACTAAATCAAAGTAGCAACTATGAGGACGTTTGAGACGACAAACTTAATCCAACACTTGAAGAGGCATCACTCCGAGCATTCTGAATGTTATAATTTTAAGAAAAGTTAGGAGACTAAAAAAACAAAGCCAATAAAATCTTAGATGTAATATTTCAGATTTTTGTCTTACCTCAAGCAAATTCTGTCATTTCATAACATATTTATTGTCAACAATCAATAGGAGCATTGCTTGTTGATCCCCAGTGTTTGCAAAGACTTTACTTTTTGATTTAAAACTCTGGCTTATTGACTATAGATGTGAGATGTTGTTCTGTTTCAGACTTGTGAAGTCTTTTATTATACTAATTGTATGCTCTGTATAATATGACCAATAGCTGACTTAAAAGTCTGGAAAAAAAATTAAATAAGTAGCAGAGAGGACCAGATTGTTGCTGTAAAGCAGCATGACCTTAGTCCAGGACAAACTTGACTCCGTCGAGCCAGTTTACAGATTCCTCTCCAGCTCCAGTCACTCTCCAGCCTGGTTTTTAACCATGAAAGTGGCATAATGTGAAAATCATTGTGTGCGAGTTGTGAATTTTTGCTGTAACACTCATGTATGACTTCAAAGGAAGTTATTTAAGGGTGAGGTTTCTTTCACGTCAGCGTCAGGTTTGTTTGCAGATAGCCGGGGATTCTCAGTGTGTAAATGTGTGAAGCCTTCACAGCAATTTCAGAGGAAACTATCTCACGGAGAAGCTAGGGCGAGTTAAAGAACAGAAAATGTATTCAAACTGATGATTAACACAATTTTTTAAAAAATTGGTTTATAATTTCTTTTAGTCATGATTGCTCATGATTTCCAAGGTAATGGTTGCCAACATGATGACTGGTTCTTGCATTCAATATGTTCTTTTTTTTTTGTTGTTGTTGTTTGTTTGTTTTTTGTCCCCCCCCTCTGCTCCCCACAGTGGGGTCAGGACTAATCAGACTGTAACTGAGGAAAAACATATTTTGAAGTGATCTATTACGGTTTCAGTATGAGCCATGATGGGTTTTCTGACCTTAGAAATGTAGTTTGAAATGTATATAATAATGAAAGAAAAAAAAACAATGACTAAAAGCATATAGAAACAGTGACTAACAATAACTTTTTAAACTAAAGTCATTTGAAAATAGAAGTAGTTGCTATGGGAATTGATTTCAGGTGTTGTTTGAAGTTTCAACTCTCGGACACTGTGAATAATAAATGGGCTTTTTGCTATTAGTTAAATGTGATGCAACGGGGCAACAATGTGTACCTTAATTCATTTTTTTTTTTTAAAAATCCCATAACACAAAAAAAACTACTTTTTTTTTTGTTTGTTTCTGAACAAACCCAAATCAGTTGGTTGCTTTGGATGACAATTTCACAATTTTCTGGTAAACATGACTTTATTGTGTAGCCATTAAAAAAAAGCAGATTTTACTCCAGTTGTGTTCTGTGTCTCAGGAAAACCAGAGGAATATCGACTGTTGCATTAACCCTCTATTTATGGAAGCTTTTTTTTTTTTTTTACCACCAAAAATGTGATTTATTCAGTTGCAATATGTAGAAATTCACTCATGCTGGACTTCGCAAAAGATACTCACAATAGGTGGGTTTTCATTACACTTTCTCACCAAACAAAAGCAGCTATTCTGAAATTGTATTTTTTTGCAATTTTTTTTTTTTTTTTTTTTTTTTTAGGTGTTTCCACTTCAGGTTTCCCTTTTAAGATATTTACACAATGATGTTTGCACAGTTCTAGTGGTAATGATAACTTGACTACTGGCGCGGATGTACAACCTCAGCATCTGCAACACAGAACACAGAAGCTCGGATTACAACACTTACAGCGACCCCTTTCTCTGTTACAAACACCTCTGCACAGGGCCTGACACTAGGTTTTTTCAGCCACTTGTCATTTTTAACTTGCCCCTATCTTCTTATGGCTACAGGGGAATTTATCACGGCAACTTGGTACAAATTTTCTTTGGCATTTTATTATATTGTCCCAAGTTGTTTAATTTGATTTTGCTTTCTTTTGTTGCTTATTTTGCCTGTGTTTTTGGTCGGGTTTTTGTGGTTGGAAGAACATTCATTGAGAAAATATACTATTTTTACCAAGCGCTAATGTCTGCTCCAGATCTGAGTTGGATCACAGTAAACAGCCCATCTCTTTCCCAACAATGAAAGTGCATGAGTGATACCATTTCCCAGAAACATTGGCCCTGAGTAAGCGTTCACGCCAAGCCCCATCTACTCCATTATGTCTTCGCACAATAATTATTTTATTTAATTGTTTGTTTTTTTTCCCTTCTGTATTGAGGTTTAAAATATGTTATATACTGCAACTTCACCCCCCTCCCCTCTTGGCCTCCCCCCATTCCCTAGACTGCCACAAGCATAATCGGATTGTATGGGAAACACTGTGTATTGATTGTGACTGTAAACATAATGGTTGAAAGTATTGATCTGCTGATGTGCTTCTTCACATGGAAGTGATGAGGGGAAAAATAAAAACTGCTGTAACATTCGTTTTATCTTCATATTTTTACAATTGGACCGTTTCCACCTAAAATAAGCATGTTAGAATTACCGCTCCATGTTTCATGTGCCTTGACAAGGACACTGGCTCTTTGTTGTTGCTCTTTCACATTAGAAATCATCTGCACTGAAATACTGAACATAACATCCTAAAATTTATTATGTTTTATGTCTTTTTTTCCTCCTTCACTATTTTTCTGTGTCTGCTTCTAGCGAGGAAAAAAAACCCCCAGAACATGCATCTCCATCCTCTTGTTTCTATGGCAACACGGCAGAGAAGAGTGCAGACAAGAGTAGCTGGAGCCACCTCCAGTCCTCCTCTACGATGAAAAGCAGACCAGAAAGAGACAAAGTGAGGGCAAAAAAAGAGAGGATCGGGAGCAGAAGAAAAAAGAAAGAAAGGAGGAGGGAATGAGAGGAGAGACATCGAGAGGAGGGGAGGGGGATGCAGTCGGTGCTCGCTCTTGTGCAGGATAGTGTATCTATGGTAACCTCAGTTGGTTATCAGAAAATTGAAGTCCCTTCTGTTCATTGCCATTCTGCTCTGCTTGTTTCATTTATCGTCCCCTCTTTCAGTACCCAGGTTCATATTCTGCTCTTCATGTTCATCTTGCTAGAGCAACATCATGTGTAGCCAAAGCAAAACAAAACAAAAAAAGACCTTACAGAAACATATTCGGGAGGTTGCAGACAGGAGCTGACATTTACTCTTCTACAGAAATGAAACGCATCTCCTAAAACCAATATTTGCTATGGACGCCGTCTGAAATGAAAATCCTGTATGCATGTATGTATGCGGTTTCATAACAGCGTAAGTGTGTGTGTGAGTTGGGGGGGCTCTCTATCAGCTGCAGAGGGAGGTGTACATTAAGGAATAGCATGTTTGTTCTTCAGCTGGGAGGAGGGAGGAAACTGGCTGTTTGCTCTACAGAGGCAGAGATGGATGCAATTAAAGAAGAAAACCACCTGTCTGCTTGACTCGACTGCAGAGGGACGCCAGGCGCTCGCTGCTGTTGCTGTTTCCATGTAACTACTCAGATGTGTTTGTGTTTCGTGGAGCCACAGACGCTGTTTATCTGTCTGGAGGCAGCAGAGAAGAAGAAAAAGGAACATGGAGGCAGAGTAGTACAGAACAGTCCTGCAGGGCGCACGGGTTAGAAAAGCCCATGGGCCCGTCCTCAGCCATGTGCAAGTGGCTCCTGGCATTTGTTGTTTGGAAAGTTAATCAGACACTCAGGACTAAACATTTCTAGAGGTTTGCTGAGGACTGGGGAACTCCCCGAAGAACCACATACTTTTAAGAGCTCCTTGTCCTGGGAACGTTAGATTGACGCCAGTTTGTAGATGAGTCAAAATCACGTAGTTCGTGTCACACACAGGCTCAAAAAACACAGGGCTTCATTGTCAGATCCATAACTAAACTCCTTAATGAAAGTTCCACTTAACAAAAACAAAAGCTTTGAGATAAATAGATGTTTGCATGTTAATACAAATGAAAATAACCGTGAAATCAAATGAATGTTTGTTTAAAAAGACGTGCCTTTTAATGTGTTGAGAAAGACTGCTGTGCGGGTTTTCTGTATTGTTTACCAGAGATGACAAACGCAAAAATATCATAAAGATATTCCAGATTTATCCAGCACTGGAGGACATACACACATCATCCTGCAAAAAATAAAATGGTTTTCAAGAAATTACAGTCGAGGTGCTGTAGAAGAGTGAAATGTTTTGCCTAAGGCCCAGGGAGCTGAACTACCACGTCAGAACCACAACACACTTTCAGACTTCGTAGGAAACCACTAAATAAGTGGAAGCAAACAGCAATGGATTAGTCATGTCATGCACACTTTAAAAGTGAACACTATAGTAGGTCATTTAATTATTTTTTTTAAATTCTGTTGTACCACACCTGGCACTCATCTTCAAAAAATCACTTTTAAACCTCAGCAAAAAAAACAAAAAAACAAAAACTCATGACGGAGCAAAATTAGTCTTAGGATTGGGCATCAACGATGCCTTGCATGAATTATGGAGGAAACTTCCTTTCACTGGATCAAAACTGGGGTTTATCATGACAACGATACACAACTCTTAACAGTCTGCAAACTCATGGTTTAACTTTTGTAACTTCTGCACTGTCACTAGAAGTTGCATCCATTATTGTTGGGGGGACTCGGACCGCTTCATAAAACCATCCCAGCAGCGCTCATTGGGTTTAAGAAGTGCTGTACTGTTTTCCTGGGTTTTTTTTTTTAAATAGAGAAGACCAAAATAACATTTTATTGTCTCTGAAGTTTTGATGGTGCTATCCAACCACAACAACCAGTCAGAGAAAATTTATGAAATCTCCACTCTTTGAGGATTTTCACTCAGCTTTTTCATTTTGTAAAAAAATAAGCAAGTTATGATGCAAAAACCTTGTCAAAATATGTAAACAAGTCTGCAGTTAAAATGGAGGAGATGTTAGACCCGATTGACAGGAAACATGGACCAAACGAGAGTTGAGAATTATAAAATCTTTTGAAGGACGACACGGCCAAAGATTTGTTTCCATTCAGTTGTGTCTAGAACTTGTTAAAACCAAATGGGAATATTTCAAAAACAAAACCCACAGATGTCAGAGGGTCTTAGCACAAAAGTCAAAGCTACATCTCTTGAGGAAAAAAGAAGAGAGATGTAAACATCTGTTAATGACTAAACTGAGGGAATTCAGTTGAAGGAAATCCCAGCACCAACCTTCATGCTGGGTTATTCAAGAGCGGGCTGAAGAGAAGCGGTCATGGACCGCTCAGTGGTGCTGAAAGTTTTCTTTTGTGCAGGTACAATAAGACTTATTAAGATGACAGCCTTGTGAAAATCTGCACTTTCCATGTGTCTGTTAATCAAAAGTAAGCTTAGATGATGTCATTTTAGAGGATGATAATTTGACTCGGCTATTTATCTATCTATCTATCTATCTATCTATCTATCTATCTATCTATCTATCTATCTATCTATCTATCTATCTATCTATCTAAGTTTGTTTTGTTTGGTACATTGTGCATACAAAGATCATAGCAATAGGTAGATTGCAATTTTGTTTAGCTTATGATATCCTGATTGCTGAGAAAAATCATTTGAATTTTCCATCTTAAGACTGAAAACCACTCGATTTGTGTTTTATATTATTTTCAGCCCAAATGTTTGACCTCAGATGCAAACACGTATTTAGCAAAGCTAAAACGCAGGGCACAAGGATGAACAGGGAAGTTGGCTTTACCACAGCAGGCTTGGTTTGGTTTTTACCTTTTTTTTTTTTTTTCTTTTTACAGCTAAAAATTGACATTTAATTTTGATGTTCATAGAAGAGTGATCCCAGTCTCTTTAAATGCCAAATGTAACGGTGCAGAGTCTGATGTAGTTCCTGACTGAAACTTTCTCACAGTTTGAATCAACCACGTAACAATATGGTAAATTGTAAGCACCTTTTTTTAATCTTAAAAATTTCAACAGCATTTTATTTTGAACTCTCCTTCCCTAGATACTTCACAACCAATTCCCTTTGCTTAAAGCTCATGATAGGATGTTATCATCTTTACACTTTCTGTGTAAAGTTTTTTTGTTTTTTTTTCAAATCCTCTCTGCTCTTGGTTGACTCTTTCTTAGTATTGCTCTTGACTCATAAGAATGAATCACACTCAAACATCAGTGTTTGCCCACAATGACATAGAACTAATTACACAAGAAGTCATTTCTACCAAGAATTCAGCGGGCCTCGTACTTGTGACGTGTTTATAGTGTTGCGTGTTCGTTTACTTCTGCGAAGAGTCAAGGAGGGAAGTCATCAGCTGGAGTTCTCTCCGCCTGCTCAGAGCGAACATCGGAGCTTTGCTAGTGTAGAAGTGGCCTCAGGAAAATAAAGAGCAACGGAAAATAAGCTTGCTAATTGCTAAAAAGCAGTTCTGCCTAATTATGGAGCAGCGAAGGACCCTGCAGATGACCTGCGCTGAGGGTCGTTTATGTGGATATACAGTCAATCTCCCATCAGCAATAGCTGGTCCAAAATCCTGCAGTGACGCTAATGTCTGGGAAATCAGCCGTGTCGAGTTTACTGTAATTTCTCTTCCTATTGTGGAGCAGCACTAAATGTTTCTCTTTAAACTCCTCCTATGTTTTAAAGGACAAGCTTGGTTTCCTTGTGGTTTTCTCTTGCCCTTTTTTCTTTATTTTTATCTGTTTCATTCACACTCGCGCACATTTTTCTCCAAAGACTCGTCTGTTCCTGGCTCCGGAAACTTGTGGTGATTTGTCAGCGTTTCTGTAATCATTTTGAGACGTGCAAACAGGTTGTGGCCTGTTACTCAGCTGCACGGCGATGAGTCTGGGATCAGAGCTCTGCCATCACGGCACGATAGCTTTTTCAGTGTTTGTTGACTGTCGCTTCCACCAACATGTCCTCCTTTTTGTGTATTTGGGCGATTAATGGCTTTGGCTAAATTGACTTTTCCACTTTGTGTCTGCATTCAGAGACTGTTTACTTGGAACTGCATCAAAAGTCACCACAGCTGATAAAGACTACTTGGCGTGGTGTTTCAGAGCTTGGCTTCCTGATGCAATTGGAGGTTTTGTTTGGCCCGATGTTTACTCAGGGCAGGTTACCCACGATGTGTTTCTTTTTCTCTTTCCAGCTGACTGCTAGTAAAAATAAATGCCCTTTCCTCCTCCAGCTTTGTTTAAATATACAGCATGTACTGTAAATGTTAGACAGAGGTAGACTAATACACCCGTGCTCTCTTTCTTGTCTCCAGCCCACTGGCTACATGGAGACGTCATTGTCCTACAGCTCCATCGAGGACCTGCAGCTTCTCTCGTGGGACAACGCCCCCAAATACTGTGTCCAGCTCAGCTTTCCCGGTGGCACCGTCCTACTGCAGGTAACAAACATGTTCTTGTGGATATGCAAACTTATTTGCAGTTTTTGTTTAGGTTTCCTGTGAAGCATTTCTGCAAAACAAGTGACAACTGTTGTTTTTCTGAATACAAACCACAATCAGAAGATTAATCTTCATGAATATATGATGCAAACTGAGGTCAGATGTCAAGAGACGAGTGCAGACCTGGCAAATCGTAGCCGATCAAGAAGGATTTAAGGAGACTTGTCATATTTTTTATACTTGTTTGTTTTTTATTGGGGACAGGGGGATTGTTTGAGGTGTGGGGGCTGAAAAGTTTAGTTTCTTTTTCGGTCAGTAAGGGTCTGATGGTGATGACACAGATGAAAGGAAGTGTGGCTTTGGGGGTCAAAGTTCTTCACTGTGAGTTTGTCATCTCCAAAGACTGGAGCTTGTAAGACCTGTAACAAAGTCAGACATCTGCAGTAGCATCAACTGGCAATGACCATAACAAAGATTAATAGCATAAAAAGAAATAAAAATAAAATTGGTAAAACCCACAGCCTGCTTGTTTTCACAGGTTGATTATGTTGTGATGTGCAGTTGACTACAGCACTTTCAAAGAAAATTATTGGCCATAACTTGTTGTCAGCAGGTCAGACTATTAAGATATTTGGAAACTGAGAATCAACATCTCTAATTCTACAATTAAACAAATTACCCGTTGCTATAAAATCACAGTTTTGTTGGGCTCTATTAGTTTTTTTCTAAAGCTCTGGCTAGGATATTTATTATCACAATTAAGGTCTTACCATAAAGAACACTATCAACGAAGAAGGCACTGGAAGTTCAGACACAACAGCTCATTTACAAGTCAATAAAGGAGAGGGGAGTCCAGAAAATAGACTAAAAGTCAATAAAGAGACAAAGGAATTAGAGAGACATGATACTCATTCAAAGAGATACAGGACAGCTGAAAAGAAGTCCAGAAAGTCGACAGAAAGGTAGAGCAATGACACAGAAACTGTGCACGGGGACACAGGACGACTAGAAAGAGAGAAGGGAAGTCGGATCAGGATAGGCTGATGAGAATCTGACACAGGGACGGACAGGAAGTTGGAAGAGAACTGCAGAGGGAAGTCCAAAAGGGAGACCCAGGGCAACCTTAGAGAGACACGAAACCTTGGTACAGAGATTACTAAGAAGTATCCTACAAGAAACAACACTTATAGAGACATACAGAGACATGAGAGATGGAGGAGTGGACATGGGACAAACACAAAGACAGAAGACTTTAGAGGCCAATGGGACAATTACAGAAACACAGAATGAGTATAATTAAAGAGACAAAAAAAAAAGACCATTCAAACATCTGTTTGTCCATGTATATGTGTATATGTATGTGTGTGTGTGTGTGTGTGTGTGTGTGTATATATATATATATATATATATATATATATATATATATTATAATTATTATTTTGTGGATGTTGTGTGTTTGTCTGCACTCAATAACTCCTTGAGTTCTGCTCGGGACTCATATGATAGAATAGTGGCTGAGCTAAAGCGTCGTTCAAAGAAAACAAGAATGATGAAGGCTGAAGTGTATCCTGGTACACTTTGTGAAAGAAAAACTTCTGAAAATGGTTAAAATCCTTCATAACAGTATTTACAGATGAATCTTGTATCCACTATGTCACTGACAGCACACACTGTACTGAACTCGCTGTTCCTACTCGTCCATCTATAACATGGACCATTTCTTCCTCTAAACACTCACCACGCCCACACACGCTGCTCTGACCTTTATCTTACCAGCGATCCGTCAGTTTACTGTCACCAAATATGTGCAGCAAAGAGTGCAAACACACAGGAAACAGACATAAGAATGCTGAAATGATTCTTTTGTCGTGAAGCTGATCTTTAATGCGACTTTTGTTGCGAATTTTTTTTTTTTTTTGTGCTATGTAAGATTTCGTTTCGACAGAAATGCCGGTCAATTATTAACATGTCAGCTTCGCTGTGTAAATGTTGTGTTGTTGAAGTAGGTGTGTGTCTGTCGGAGGTGAAAGCAGGACGTCAGAAGTAAAATTATCTATGCAGCAACGCATGTGTCCGTGATCGGCTATGTTTTGTTTATAATTAATGCCTTCGGGTTTCTCTAGACTCATCGATTCACTTGTTGAGATTAGAGATAAAGAGACAATGTCTGATGTATTTCCCTTTGGAAACTTAAAAGAAACCTCTCGGGTATTTTTGAAATCACACTTGCTTTCCGTAAATGAGACATTCCACAGACCTTTCTTTTACACAACTTGACAAAGTTTCCCAAGGTCTTAATGGTATGCTTTAATAAAATTCTACAGAAATAAAATATAACAGCTCTCGTCTCAGCCGTCTTAATTTTGTTTCTGTTTATAAAAGCTAACTTGTAAGTTTAAAGCCACTCCATTCCATTCCTCTCGTGCACTTCCATTTTAACATGAGTTAGGACACACATCATACTCAATAATCTTTGGAGCATGTTATCATTGTATAACCTAGAGGGCTGACACTGGCACACACCAACCTAGTACAAATGCACTCAGCTGACAGTTTTATTCACAAATACGTACATTTCCCTTATTTGTACTTTGGTCATGCACATGTACCAGTAATAGGAACTCTGAGGTCATTTAACAGGCAGCCAGCGGGTAATATAACAGTCAAAAATGATGTTGTAAAGCCTGGAGTTGACTCCTGATACATTAGTTTCTGCTTGGTTTAGATTTGAGAGATTTCAACTTAAGACCTATTGCATATAGCATTTCAGACTCATATTCCCAAAGATTTGTATTGCATAGCTGTTCATGATAATGGAGACCTTCACCATGATTAGTCCCTGTTAAACTACCCTAGATGCCCGCTAATGGAACCCCAAAAGCATAGTAGGATGATTCTTCTGTAATCTTTGTGTATAATATCATGTCACCCTGAAAAGCTGATCACATGATGTTCGGGACCACCTAAGTTTAAAATTGTGTGATCAGCGTTTTTCTTTTTTTTCTTTTTTTAAATTACCTCTTTAAAAAAAACTCCAGATGGCTGAGATGTTTTCAGTTTTATCCAGGTCATTTTGACTTTTTGGTTCTTAGTTTGCTTTTATTTTCTGTGGCTGGAAAAAGAGTTTTTCTGAATTAATACATTTTTGGGGGAGTTTTAGCCTAAACTGTAATGGTTACATAAATATGAAAAAATAAGGATAATTTAATCTTAATGTTCACTGATTTTTATACCAACCGTAAACTAAAATTTCAGTAGAGCCTTGTTTATGTTTTGGCTCTTGGGGTATTTTTAAGTGATCCAGTACTCATATTGTCCTCATTTGTCTTTTTTTTTATATATATTTTTTTTGTGTGTGTGTGTTTGAAGTTGTTTTGTCTTTTTTTTTATGCTGGCTGGATTTGCTTGTGTGAAGCTTTTCTTATATTTGAAATCACAAATCGGCATAAGTGGCAAAAGTAACTGCAAACATATGCTGAAACATGCCAAAAAGAGGGTAATTATTCAGATGATTATCTGTGCAGTGATCAGTATTTTACCTGATGTTAAACAGCTGTTTCTGTATAGTACTTTATCCTGTTGTATTTGAATTATTTTATATTTTTCTTTCACTGTTTTTTATTTTGAACTTATTTTTAAAAAGTAAAAGTTAAATTTTCACTTGAAACTGGTTTAAATCAAGTCATAATTGAAAGTGAAATTGTGTAAACTGTAAATCTCCTAACATAATATGTTGACTTGGAAAATGAAATTTTTAACTATTTTGGTGGAACTGTTTTTTTTTTCTTGTACAATGTAACTGTTTTCACATTTGACAAAGTGTGTGTGTGTGTGTGTGTGCGCGCACGTGTGTTGTTGCAGGCCGCAAACAGCTACCTAAGGGATCAGTGGTTTCACTCCCTGCAGTGGAAGGTAAGCGTTCTGTTCGCCTTTAACTATTCATTGCTTTGTTTAATCAGCTCATTAAGGCCTTCGGCCTGCACACATGCTGACATTGTTGGACATTCAGGACTTGTTGTTACACAGCTTCACCTGAACCCTTTAAACCCAGACCTTTTAACCCGCTGCTTTTAGAGCCAAGCTGTGCTGACTGAGCTCTGCAGTTCAGAGGAGCGATGCTCACATTCACTATATGCAACATCGCTGATAAAATATGTCAGAGATGTTAAAGTCATATTTTTAGAGTGCTGCAGGCGGCAGCTGCAGAGCTAATGTGCCTGTGGAGAAGTGTTACTTTCACTTCCATGTGAAGTCGTAGTGGGCCCGTTTATGACCACGCTGTGTTTCCTGCAGAAAAAGCTCTACAAGTACCGCAAGGTCCTCAACAACCCGAGTCGCTGGGACGTGGTGCTGAAGGAGATCCGAGCGCTGGTGGACATGGCTCTGACCTCGCCGCTCCAGGACGAGTCCATCCACCAGGCCCCTCTGCACATCATCTCCACCCTGCTGGCAGAGGTACCAGCACACACACACACATCCATGCTGATGCACGTCTCATCTCAGGAAGGGTTTCAGCGCCTTTTCTTTCCAGTCGTTCTGTTGTAGACGTGCCGGTGTGTTTGGGGTCATTGCCCGGCTATATGACCCAGTTTAGCTGTAGCTGTCAGACAGACGACTTCGCACCTGAGTCTGTGATTTTTGAACAAAGAAGTAGCACCTCTGAACAAGACATTGTTGTCAAGTCTTTTATAGTTACACTTTCATTATCATTATAAGTCAGTATCAACCTGGAAACCTTTGCTGGCTTCTGCAAATCTACACCCAGACTCTTCAGATGTTTCCCCTGGATCTTTTGCATCTCTGCAAATCTTTTGCATCTCTGGAGATTTTGCAACTCTGCAGATTTTGAGAGTAGTATTTAAATGTTAGTTTACCTTTGTGTTGACTCTGTTTTGTTTGTGTTTCTTCTTCCTGCAGAATTCAAACCTCAGCGCTCAGGATCATGAAAACATCATTGTGGTGAGTTCAAACTTCGCCATCTTTGCTATAAAAGGGTTGATCTTAATCATTAATGCTCACCTTCCTCTCGTTATTTTGCTATTTTAGCTGAAAGGTATAGATTGTCTATTGATTTTCTTGTGTATTTGGGTGCGGTTGATGTCCATGCGGCAGCAGCTGAGCAGAGCAGGAGAGGTTGATGTCAGAAGAAGTTGGGGTGTTTGTGTAGTGCACCTGTGCTGTTTTTACTGCACACTGCTGGCTCCCAGCCTGGGCAAATAAGAGATAGGATATGGAAATGTTCATATATATGTGTGTGTGTGTGTGTGTGCAGGCCATCGCTCCTCTTCTGGAGAACAACCACCCACCACCTGACCTGTGCGAGTTCTTCTGTAAGGTGAGATCCCGAGCAGAGCAAAGCTCAGCATGTTTAGGTAGCTGCTGTGGTTTGAAGTATTTCAGAGTTGTCCCCACCCCTTCCCCACGTGTTGCAGCACTGTCGGGAGCGGCCGAGGTCCATGGTCGTGATCGAAGTCTTCACTCCTGTGGTCCAGAGGATCCTCAAACACAACATGGTGAGAGCCCCTGACACCGGCGCAGCCTTCCTGACCGATCTGAGCCACTTTTGCTGCCCGTGACGATCGAGCTGACACATTTAGCTGACGTCTTGATGGAATGGCTGTGACAGGCTTTAGTGAAAATATCACATATATTCAGTACAACAGCCCTCTTTCCGTCAACATCAGCAACATGATAGGAAGCTGGCTCATGATAAAGATACAGAAGGTAATACTACTATAATCTGGTTCTGTGGTGCAACAGTTTCCTACAAATGCTACAAGTTACCGGCTGAGACGTTTTCACACCCCTGCCACCTGTAAGCAAAGGGACAAGGTTGCAATTTTTTATTTGGTTGTCACTTAAATTGTTTTCTGCTTCTGCTTCTTCTCCTTGAATGTCTCATCTGTCACATATGTGACTATAATAAACCTCCTCCCCAGCTGACATCACACCCCACCAGCTCACATCAACATCTAAATTAGTCCACAGAATAAGATCAACCATAAAAAGATTTATGAAAACAGATGAATGGAAACATTAAATCAAAATCCAACTTGGACATTTGTGCCTTTTTGAAAGTATCTACTGGGAACATTTCAGATAGTGAGGTCCGTTGAAGAATAACTGATGAAAGAAAAGAAAAATTAAACTTCAAAAAGAGAAACTGCTGAAACATGGTACATTTGTTATTAAAAAACAAACAACCAAAATGAAATGAAACTGTTGAGAGCTGCAGAAGATAAAAGTGATAAAGGTGAAGTAGACGGAAAATCACCATAACTTCATGTAAAAAACTGACAAATACTGAATATATGAAGCCGAGTTTTGACCGGTACAAAAAAAAAACCAAAAAACTAAAAAAAGTATCTGCTGTTTTCAGCATAGGTAGAGTACTTTTCTATTATGTCATATGGCTTGATTTGCATTTTGTTTTCTGCTACAGATGGTACTACCTCAGTGTAGATGCAGCTTTTTACTCATCTTTACAGATGTCAAGTATTTTCAGTACCAGAAGTGCAGCCCAAATGAACCCAGCTTCTTTTCTAAAGCAGAAGTTTTACTTGTAATAATGTTTTTTTTTTTTCGTTTTTTTTTTTTTTTGCTGCGTGACACCAGTAAAATGACGTTAATGACTGAGGTCATTGAGGCCTTGAAATAATTTACAAAAGGATTCATTTTAGCAGTGTTTGTATCATGCTTGGTGGTTTGTATTTCCCAGCTGGTTCGAATCAAGAAATCAGCATCTGCATTGATATTTTCGGAAGCAAAAAATGTCACAGAATCAGGAGATCGATGTTATCAGATTTTCACCTTTTTTCTGGCCACATTGGTGGAAAATAAATATTTACTATTATTCATGAGTGTATCCTCCTCTTTTATTCACTAGGTACTTAACTGGGGTGAAAACATGGTCATGAAGAAAAGGTTTATTCTTTAAAGTGAACCTGACGACTTTATGAGAGGTGCAAATTCTCAGCAGTCGCTGGTTCTGGTCTCCTCCGCTCCTCCTCCAGTTCCTGGTCTCTGCAGGCAGGCTCAGGACTTTGGTAGTCGGATACCAGTAATTTCCTGGTACTGACCGGCCTTTGCAGCTCGCCATTTGGCTGCATTGTCATTTAAGAGCACTTTACTTTCACACTCAATAACTTTACTGAGGCCTTTTAAATTTGTGAGAAGTGAGAAGGGTTTTCTGTAAAAGGTGATTCGCTACAGTTTTGTTTAATAAGATGGTTCCGGGTAAACAATGATAATCTCAGTGATGAGAAACAAATGATATAAATAGTATAACAAATGGACTAATGATATCTGATCAGAGTTAATGAAGTGGTGTTTTCGGTATATTTTTATGTTGCATTGCTCCTTTATGATACTTTTACAACTTTCACTCGTGCTTTATCTTAGTTTGAAGGCATGAACACTCTTTCTGTGATTGTAATTATGATATACGAAGTAGCTAAAATACACAAACATGCAAAAAAAAAAAAACCTGTATGTAAACCTCAAGTTTGGTGATTTTGATTTTTGGAGATTATGCTTGTAACTTCGACTTTTTTTTTTCCCCTCTGTTAGGATTTTGGGAAGTGCCCTCGACTGCGTCTCTTCACTCAGGAGTACATTCTGGCTCTGAACGAGCTGAACGGCGGGATGGAGGTCGTCAAGAAGTTTGTGCACAGGTGAGCAGGGCACCCTGAGCAGCCTGAGGGTGTAGACGGCACACAGTACCTTTTTTGAACCGCTTGAAGCAGGTGCTGTTGCTGGGCTGCTGCTGCGACCGGTTCAGAGGCGTTTCACTGCAGAGCCGCGTCATTATGTCATCACGTCTCTTCTAATGTGGTTTCAGAGTTTCTGTTGAGGACCACAGAGCACAAAAGATGCAGGCCGTCGTGTTTATCTTCCTTTCTTTCAAACCAGAGTCTGAAAGTGGAACAAAGGAGCCGGAGTGGAATTTTTAGCTCAGCAGGGACATGGAGGTTGAGTTTCTGTTAGGACAGTGTCTCGTTTGGTCTCTAGCTCAGTCTCTCTCTGGTTTTTCTCTTCCGTCATTTCTTTCTTGAGTCCCTTAATAACTTCAGCCGGGATGTCCGCTGCAGCTCTGCGAGTTAGCATCATCACTGTCGATGTGTGACACTGTGGAGAGAACCGTGAGGCGACTCGGACAGGAGTCCAGAGATGTTTAGGACTAGACAATCCTTCCATAAAACTAATGACATATTCTCTCAAATGAAAGAAAAACTGATATTTTGGACATGAAAAACTCCTTTGTGTGGCTTTAATCTGACCTGTCTGTGTTAATAAAGGTTGCCGTTAGCGACAGGTGGCATTTGTGAACGCTCTTTGTGACGCTGGATGTAGTTTCCAAGTTCTGACAAGCGTTTACGAACATTTCTACAGACAGCTTTAATCCCCTCCGTTTCAAACTGGATCCATAAATAACAGTGGATGATGTTGAAGCATAAAGTTGTTCACTTCCATGTTGACGCTTGTTTTATTTTAAAGAATAGCAATGGAAACATTTTCTCCACTCGCTGGATGCAGATGCGACTTAATTGTGACTGTTGCAGCGTTTGGTTGCAGAGTTTGGTTGCAGAACCAGTTTTCCTTGCTCTGAACTAGGGCACTCTTCCTGGTTATCTCTTGAAAAATGAAGAATTTAGGTGCTAGATCTGAACCAGCACCGGAACCTCTCTGGTGGAGGGGGTAGCAGCATGTGACATCTGTATCTGGCACCAGGCTGTAGCGTTTGGCTTCAAGTTTACTGCAAACATATCCCGTAGTCCAAAGCAACACCGGGTTACACAGAGTATCATAATCATTGAACTAATCTTTATCACAAAGTCCATTTTAATCTGTGTGAATGTATGTGTGTATTGCAGCATGCACGGTCCAACAGGCCAGTGCCCTCACCCACGTGTCCTCCCAAACCTGGTAGCTGTGTGTCTGGCAGCCATCTATTCCTGTTATGAGGAGTTCATCAACAGGTCAGTTTCTCTCTCTGTCACACACATGAGAACAGGAACCGTACCTGCTGCTTCTTTCTCATCTTTCTGGAAAATGACAGCCTCTCTCAAAGCTCCTCCCCCTCCCTTCATCTCCTTTCTTTGGTTTTGTGGTGTTTTGCCTGTTGAAGGTGGACCCGCCCTGTCCCGCTGGGCCGAAAGTGCTGCGCCAGACAGACTTTCATCAAATTGAGGCCGTTTTTATCTATATTTACCAGCTTTTATGATCTTAACAGCAGGAAGTGTGTTCCCATTTACTGCCACTGATTAATACCGTGGAATCTTTAAGGCTAACTCAAAGGTTAAAGAAAATTTATTATAGTTGCCATGTTCAAGGGTCACCTTTAGCTACATGTGCTGTGTTGTTAGCTGTTGTGGTACAAGGGCCACTCTGTTGTTTGCCCCCATGTTTCCATTGATTAGACAAACCCGTGGCTGGTAATTTCCCACATCTTGCAGGACTGATATAAAGGAAACGGTACAAACAGTAATTTGCAGTCGTTACCAGGAAGGCAGATCATAACTGCATCGGTCATCTGACCTCATTATGCCATTTATAGCCCTAAACTAACGTGCAGCATCCCACAGTGACACAGAAATACACAAGTGATTATATAAGAAACAGTAAATGGAAAATAATTAAATACATAACATGATAACAACAGTTAGGGAGAATACCCTGAAGTTACTTGTGAGCCCTGCGGTCAGATGTTTGTTCTTGCCTTATCTTGGTCTGGGTTAACTCAAGATTAAAGTCAGCTTTAATGTACTCACATTTCATATTTAGTGCCTTAGAAAATGTAATTTATGGCTAATCAGACAAAAGGATTGTTTTGGTGTTGTAGTATTTACCATCAGACTGATGCTGCACACTATATTTCATTCAGTGCATCATGCAAGTATATAAATAATCAAGTGACCCTTTCATGCTTGAGTTTTGGATGCTGGATCAGCTCTTTGTGGATGGTGTCTGTCAGGATGTTGAATTTGTGGACAGCATAGAGGTAGAGGAAGAATTTAATTTGTATTTCCAAACAAAAGAGAGACATTTCCACATTTCCAAGGCTTCCTTTTGTCACTGATTCAATGTTCCTCCTTTATCTGCTCCAAGTGTCCACCTAGCTGCTGCATCATTTGTTTTGGATCCAGCATTGGCAGAAGAAAAAAATATCAATAACAAGTCATTTCTCACTATTAGCACTTTTTTTGTTGTTCTTCTTCTTCAATGGTATAATGGAACCACATGCATTCTGAATATATGTCACTCCTGTGTTCAGACTTTGGTCACTGGTTGCTGTTTTTAAAGTGCTTCATAAATGAAGTTGCCTTGACTCACATGAACGGCAACATGCAGCATATTACTCCAAGCAGTCTGTGCCTCCCACCCCCTTGCTTTGAAAGAAAATAAGAAGCTCCTAATCAAATGCTCTCGATTGATTGATCATCAGATTAGCGTCTTTGTACACGTAGAAGGTTTATGCAGTTTGTTTGTTTGTCTGGAGCATTCAGGTGTGTGCTAACTGGATGCCGAGGACATGAGCAATAATGTCAGTAAAGCAGTTATTACTGCAGATCAGTCACGGAGGGTTTATGAGACCATTTCCAAGCAATCTGAAGTCCATCGCTCTGCAGTGTGAAAAATTGTTCACGTTCAACATTATTCAACGTTTGGCATAGTTGCCAGTCCTCTCAGGAGAAGACGTCCCAGCAAGCTCACCCCAAGGCTGGGCCCTGTAACGCTCGGTGAAAAAGACAAAAGCAACATCTCAGACTTTACTGGCCTCATTTAGCATGTTAAATTTCATGATGTGTCAGTGAGAATAAGGTCAAACAAATATGGCTTATTTGTAGGGTTGTCAGGAGAAAGAAGGTGACAGTTTGGTTTAGGACAAAGCACAAAACTCCTGAAACAATGTCTTTTGGATGGATGAGGGCATGAGCTGAAGGGGACCGTTGGCTCTGAGTAGAAATCTTCACCCCTTTTGCCATCTACATCCCTTTTCTTTCTTGTTTATATTCTTTTGCTTTACTTTACTCTTATAGCTTTTTTTAACCTGACGTGGGGTTCACTGATGTTTCTTCCTCTTCACCCCTGCAGTCGGGACAACTCTCCCAGCCTGAAGGAGATCAGAAATGGCTGCCAGCAGCTGAATGACCGTAAACCTCCGATGCCGCTCCGACTGCTCCGCCCAGAGCCTCCGACGCCGCCCCCCTCCTCCATCCTGCCACTCTCCACTACACCCAGTCCTGCTCAGCCTCCTCAGCCCATCCCAGCAAACCCCTCCATCCCCATCTCCTCCCCGACGCCCTCCCTTCCTCTCTCCCCTCCTCCCTCCATTGTCAACTCCAGTGAGATCCTGGTGGAGCTGGAGCGGAACAACAACTCTGCCAATGCCAAGCGGAAAGGCGGGCCAGCGCGGGGTGACAGTGAGCCCAACCTCATTGACTGTCTGCTGGTCAGCCCAGCGGTCAACACTCTTTCCATCCAGCTGCCAGCGCAGGCGGACCGGGTCCTGGGCTGCTTCGCTCTCATCCTCAAGATGCTGTGAGTTCACGCTTATCTTTTAACACAAGCTGGCTGAGCTTCTCTACTCAAGTTAGAAGAGATGAGTAGCTGCAGCTGGTGGAGCTAGTGGCTCCTCTATTTGTGATAAACTGTCCTCAGTTATCCCACCTTAACCAGCAGTGTGGCAAGTATGTTTCCCGTTCACCTTTTGCACACTTCCCATGCACACAGATTTTTTTGGTATCAATTCATCATATTTCATAATGAATTGAGTTATTTCATCAGCCTTGTCCAACATATAATCAGTTCAAACCTCTCTACCAAACTGACATGGCTGTCACTCAGCTTTTGCAGTTTCGATTAAAGATGGCGGGTTGTAAATTGTAAATCATGAGTATTTTACTAACAGAGATCCAAACTGATACGGTCAAATAAGGCCCCTTCAATCCAATGTCTGTTTATTGAAACATTTAATGATAATTGGGTGCTGGACTGAAAGGAACCTACTGCACATGCTCACTGAGGCCTCCCTCTTTCATATACAGCATGCAGGGTTAAGGACTCTTTGTAGAAACAGTAAATAAAATTGTTAAAACAATGAATTCCTAACAAGGTAACTTTCTGGAGTTGAAACAACCCTGGGTCTATTATTAGATGATAGGGAGTATAAACTTTTACTGGAGACAGAAACAATGTGAATCGAAGCAGTTAGTGACATGGCACCTCCATTAATTACTACTAACATTAATTGCCATTATGCTGCAAACAAATTATCAATTTAATCTCAAAACTACTTTTATTCATGTTGTTTTGATCCCTAATGGAAGTTTGCATCCCTTGCCATCTCATTTACTTATGGATAATCCCTTGAAAGCAGTCCAGTTCAGTCCACTAATAATCCAGTTTAGTACAGTCCAGTACAGCTTTATTTTTGTGTGTGTGTGTGTGTGTGTATGCATGCATGCATGCATGTATGTATGTATGTATGTATGTGTGTGTGTGTGTGTGTGTGTGTGTGTGTGGGCACGGCCCACACACGCACACACATCATGGTGCAAAGCTTGCAAACACTGATTAGTCACCACCCACCACAACACCTCAGCTAAAATTTGAAATTCAAAAAAATGGAGGTGCAAAGTTAATTCGCACTTAAAGGTGCAAAATGAGTAATGATGATTTTTATTGCTTCCAAGAATATAAAAAAAACTCTAAATACCTTGGAAACTAGTCCTGATATGCTTGCACATGTGGCATTCACCAGCAAGAAAGTCTATGTTAATTATTTTGAATGGGGTCTTTGTACTTAACTTCATCAATTAAAATAAATAAATAATATCTCAGGAAGCCAGGAGGTGTTCTAGTTTGCAACTTTGTGAGGATGCTGATGGCCGTGTAATTCCCAGATTCAGTGAACCTGGTACCAGTTGCACTGTGAAAGTCATTGCATCATGGTCTTCTGTCAGGGCATCGGTGTGGTAACCAAACCAGTTGGCTTAAAAAGTGACAGTAGTCTTTGTGGTTTTGTAACATTTGCAGCAAGGCCCAAGTTACTTAACTGGTGTAATGTGAGGCTGCTGGAGCATCTGTTACCTCATCGCTGTTGTTTGTGTGCATCACTGCTGCTCTGCTCATGTTTCAACTGCTTTTTTTCTCTTCTCTTTGTTTCCCAGTTTTTAATATTCATCTCGATTAATTCACTGTCTTCTTCTAAAATTCTTTTTCTTTTTTTTAATGGCTCTTAGGTCAGACTACGACGATTGGAGACCTGCTCTGGCCAGCCTTCTTCAGCCCATACCCTTTCCTAAAGAGTGAGTATTCACGTTGGATTTGTTGTTCAACCCAGAATCTTTTATTTTGATAATGTAAGTAAGAGCACCTTTAATGCAGAGGAAGTTATTTGACAGATGCTGCTTGGCATGAATCTCAATATTACTATACTGCACATCATCAGTTTAGCACAGAAAACATCAAATTTCCAAGGAATGAAATGAAAACATTAAGAAGAGTCTGAAAAAAGGAGCTCCTGCACAGTGTCGCACCATCTTTCAGTTTTTCCATCAACACTGAGGACCATCTCATTCGCATGAACTTTTGAACTTTCAGTACAAAAAGTGGGTGTATTCATTCAGTTTGAACTCGACGTGAAGTCTTTTGATCGGAGTGCAAGTGTGAGCTGAGAAACTGCAGCTTCTGGCCAAGAGGAATCCCACTTTCACTTGTGTTGTGTTGCGTAGCATTCGCAGCTATTACACTGTTGACAGACTCAACACCTGTCCCTGCTGGCGACAGCTGGCACACACACACACACACACACAGAACAACAACAACAACACAAAAAACGGGTGCACGGCCAAAATAATGCAGGTGGAACTCAAGAAGTGTTGATTTCTGGAAGAATTTAAAGATCTGATTCTGAAGCATCTTACAAGATTAAGATTGGCTTTTGTTAAAATAATATAATGAAACAGCCAAAATATACAGGAAAAAAATGAAATACAAAACATGATTTAGTAGTTAACCTAGATATCTCTCTCCACAAAGTTATATGTCATTATGCGTAACTTCAAATTGTGATTCTTTCAAGGTCTCTAAATCCGATCAAACTTTTTCAGTCTATTGACGATAACATATCTGATTTTCTTTAAGTGTAGGGACTCAGTCATGTACAGTTATTACTTCTAACAGGAACTTTGAGCATTGCAGGAAATATATTTGCCAAATGTTTGTTAAAACGACCACATTTTCAGTTTGAACAGCAGGTGATGCATTTATTCTTATCCAAGCAAGTAAACCCTCGCAGAGTTACTATGGTGTTTCCGTGCAGCTGCAGCAGTCGAGGTTTCGCTGACGCAGGCTCACCTGTGTCACGTCTCAGTGGGGAGAATTAGTGTTTTCACCGATGAAATCCTGTTTTGAGAAATTAGGGAGATGTGGCTTTTGTTTGCAGTCCAACAATGACAGCGCTGCCGTGGCAACGTCTCCCAGCCTGTTCATTTTTGTTACAGTCTCTGTGGAAGTATATACTTGTTCCTAACTGGTTCCACTGGGGCCCGGCTGCTGACGTAGGTGAGCTGCAGTACCTCACCTCCCAGGGGTCATGAACTGGAGACGCAGCCTTCCCTCCCTCCAGAGAGCCTCCTGTTATTGACTGTGAGCGCTGTCCGCTCCATCCAGAGCTTCATTAGCGTCAATGGGCCAAGAGTTTGTTGTTTCTCCAACTTTGGGACGCACCTGCGGCTCAATTGCGCCACTGTTGCCTTGTCGATGCTGCAGGCGTCATTTGGAATGGCAACAGTGTTCCCCCCCTGGACGGACAAATAATGAGTCATGCAAAGCTCTAGCTAACTCATTAGAAATAATAACTCCCATTAAAATAAAGAATTTGCTGTGCAAATCTGGCGTTCAAGTAACGCAGTTTCTCCTACCGCTTGAAAAGTAGTATGAAGCAACAGAATGTCTTGTGAAATTGGCTCCAAAACCATCCATCCATCCGTCCGTCCGTCCGTCCGTCCATCCATCCATCCATCCATCCATCCCAAGTACCTCCATCATTCATGATAAAGAAGCCAAACAAACAAAAGTTCAGTCTTACACTATACATTTTGATCAACTTTATCATCCACAAAAGAAAAATGCATTAAATTTGAAGTTGGGGCAGAACATAAGTAATTTAGCAGAGCGTACCTCGCCGCAGGAGCAAAGCACTGGATTGGGCACAAACACTGTCGACTTCAGGTTTTGGGTCTCTTTGCAGTCAGCACCGTCATCGTTGCATCCCATCTCAGTCCGTTTACTAGTTTGGGGTCTTTTAAAATTAATTTTCAGTCACTTTTTGGTCATTTGGCATCACGTATTTGGTTGTTCTGCATGTAAGTGATTTGTTTCATTTTTTCAGTTTTATGTGTCTTAATCTCCATCTCGTGGTTTTCTTGTATCCCAGTAATAAGACGTAGTCTTGTGTTTTCTAGCAGTTCTTCGTGGTGACACGATGTCTTGTTATTTTCAGCTTTGCGTTTCTGTTTTCTCTGCAGTAGTTTTCCTGCTGATTGTTAAGAGTAAACTAGCATTTTGTGGATTTGAAGTCAGTTGAAATGGAAAGATTCTGTAGATCTGGTTTGAATTCATGCTGTATTAACAAAACTGACACCTGAGCTGGAGAAGCCCGTCCCACTAGATGGAGGCACATGTAAACACCAGATCTGAGCTGCACTACTACAGAAAACACTTATCCAACAAAAAGCGAAAGATTTTCCGACAAAATCCTGTTTGTTTTTTTTTACTTGTGTGTTTGCGCTGCCTGACGTCTGTCTGTCCTTCCTCCCTGCAGAGCTCTGGCACATGCCAAATTCACAAAGTAAGTTCCTCAGATCATCACACGATGTTTTCCACTAATTGAAGCGGCTTTCAAACCATCTGATGTTTGTGTCTCTGTGTTTCTCCGTCTTTACAGAGAGCTGAAATATGTCATTCAGAGGTTTGCAGAAGACCCGAGGCAGGAGGTGAGTGGTTTTTTTTTGTTTTGTTTTGTTTTGGCTCCACTGTGCCAACCATCAAGAATTTCAGAAGAAAAGATCATGACTGTGCTCGTGGGTTCCAGGTGCACTCCTGCCTGCTCAGCGTACGCTCAGGTAAAGACGGCTGGTTCCAGCTGTACAGTCCAGGGGGTGTGGCCTGCGATGACGACGGGGAGCTGTTTGCCAGCATGGTGAGCGTATAAATACAGACAAACCCACAAATATATATACAGAGTGAGCCTGAGCTGTTCATGTAAAGAGACTTCTCTTCCTTTCTCCCAGGTTCATATCTTGATGGGCTCCTGCTATAAGACCAAGAAGTTCCTCCTGTCTCTGGCGGAGAACAAGCTGGGCCCGTGCATGCTGCTGGCCCTGCGAGGAAACCAAACCATGGTGGAGGTGGGTGTCTTCATTCGACTAAACTAATTATAATTTTAATGACAACAGTATAGCTCGACTTCTCTGCACACCTGAACTCATGTCGTGTCATTTTGACAGTAATCGGCATCTTATATTGTGTCCCAGATGGCTTAGAATCAGTAATTTGTGGCATTTTTGATATGTTTGGATTGTATCTTATTTTCTAAACTCTACATTTGTTTCCTGTTTTCCATCAAATGTTTGTTATTTTGTACTCAATAATTTTGCACTTTGTGAATGACTCACTGGGTTTTTTTTTTCTTTAATCCATTTTTGGTCATTTTGTTTCATCTTTGTAATATTGCAGCAAATTTTGGTCAAGTCTTTTTTTTCTGAAATGTAAGATTACTTTTGTCACTTTAGATCTTGGTGGTAATGGTTTTGTCAAACTGTGGTACAGTAATTTATGTCTTCTTTCTGTTAATATTTTTGACTATTTTGTGTCTTAATTTAGATAATTTAGCACCACTTTGTGGCCAAATTTAGGTATTATTTTCAAAATAAATCTAATTTTTTTCAGCAATTGCTCTTCAAACATTTGAGAAAAAAAACTTTTGTTATTTTTAAACTGTAAAACATAATTTGGTGCTGATCAACACCTGAGCACCATTGCTAAGTTTAAATACAATTACTATATTTAAAAAAGATTTAATCAGTGAAAGGAATGAGATTAACTATGATTGTAATTTTCAGCCTTTCCCTTAGTCAGCAAATGAAAAGACTAGATTTTAAGATACTACAGAATTTAATATTTTTCGTGAACTTGGCAGAGCATTATTGTTATTGTTAAAAATCAACTGTACGCACACACAGGAGTGTTGCAGCAACACTTGACTGCGGCTGCGTCCGACTCTGGATTGTGATCGCTGCGGCATTTGTCACACCAACAAACAACTGAATCAATGAGATTCCTGCTCATTAGTTGCACGTGAAGCTGGATGTAACCGCACAAAATGAGCCGTTTCACTCTTCAGTGGTCACGCTCCTTTCACTGCCGCTGACCTTCATATATGATGTCATTTCCTATCTCTGGGCTGTGCAGTTTGATTGGTTGACGCTCGCTTCATTGCCTGAATAGATGGGCTTCTGTCATCTTTTCTAACATGAGCAGTTCAACAATTCAGTTTGGCAGCACTTGCTGTCACCCCATTCGAACTCATATATA
>JAOWBL010038113.1:12621-27453 GCA_028564865.1 Zenarchopterus dispar | reverse complement strand
ACTAGGGTCTAGATCGAGACCTGTAGTTCCTTTCCTGACCCCTAGGGTCTGGATCTAGACCTGTAGTTCCTCTCCTGGCCCTTTAGGGTCCGGATCCAGACCTGTAGCTCCTCTCTTGACCACTAGGGTCCGGATCCAGACCTGTAGTTCCTCTCCTGACCACTAGGGTCCGGATCCAGACCTGTAGCTCCTCTCTTGACCACTAGGGTCTGGATCCAGACCTGTAGCTCCTCTCTAAGTCCGGGTGGGGATTATTAACGGCCCTTCAGGATTTGTTATGACAGAAGCTACCATGTGATTTTCCTTTTTCTATACTGCCCCCTCGAGATCAGACATGGTACTGCTACATAGTGGTGCTTTACGATTTGTTCGCTTAAATATTAACCATAAATGATACGATAATATTAACCAATTATAAGTTATTACAAGTTATTTTGCAAAATTGTAATTGTGTTTTCGGAGGAAGTCACAGAGGTTTTAAAAGTCAAGGTCGGTCTCAGTACTTTCACATAATTTAAGAGTCTTTGTCCTCAACAAGGACTAATAATAAAAAATAAATGTAACGCTGGATTCTTGAGCAAAACTGGAACATGAGGATATAATTTTAGTGATGAAACAGTTGAAACTAAAGAGTTTCTTGTCTGAGAGTAAAATCCAGAACTTTCTGCATCAAACTGATGATGCAGAAGAATATAAACAATATCCCCAAATTCCTTTTATTTCTCAACATTTCAAATGTTATAAAAACTACTACGAAGCTGTTCCTTTACATAAAGCTGTATTTTTTTCCCCTCTTTCATCTAATACTTACATTTATCAGTAGATATGGCCTGATTTTCTCTCTACAAACGTGAAAAACACGTGAAGGCTAATTTTAGACGAGAATCCTCTGGGCGCCATGTTGAGACCCCGGGTTATTTAGCATTCAGATCACAGGATCAAACGCTGCTCCCGCTGAATTGTCAGGCCGCTTCGCTTTCTAAAGTGCACTTATCAGTAAAATCAAGACAAAGCCAAAGAGCTCCGCTGTTGTTTAAAGTGAAATAACCCCTTTCACAGCACGTTTTACAACGTCATTAATCATATATGCGCCTTTAACAAACCCCGAGTTTAGTCAGCATCACTTACGCTGACCGTAACTATTGATTAGACCGCTTTTGTGCTGGTAGAAGTGCATTTATCAGTTACACTTGCTCTTTTTAATAATAGTACTTATATATCGACTGGTTATTTAGAGAAACATCTACACAAAGAATATGCAAATCTATCATCAGAGATGTCGACAATATTATCTATTTTTTGTTATCCATAAAGTCCCAATCAAGACACTTTCTCAGCTTTGCTTCTTTGATGAATTAAAATTAAAATATAACTGATTTTGCTCTTCATTCACAGCTCACTGCTGGTGCTGACCCCTAGTGGTCAGTAGAGGAACTGCAATTTTCCCGACTTTTACCAAATGTTAAGAATGCTCCATTTTGGAGTCGACACATAAACATCCTCGTGATAAACTGACGCATGCACGTTGTGATGATGCAAAAACTGCATCTTAAACTCATTTAATTATATATATTTTATATCAAAATGATCCAACCCATCATTGAAAATCCTGTCAGCTTAAAAGAAGTTCAAATCAGAACTTACTGTACAGAACAACAAGCTTGATGGGATTCTGGATGTGTTTTTTGTTGTTTTTTTTTAAACATAGATGCTAAATAAATAGTTAATTTGTGATTGATAGTCATTTGTGAGTGATGAAGTTAGCTTGTTAGAAACTGTGAGTTTTCTTTAAAAGTAGACGTTGATGTTTCCTGCAGGGCCAAGAGACGGCACGTTTCTGTCCAACCAAACCTCAAGTGTTTGGGATTTCTAATTAAATTCACTTATCAGCCTTCCTGGTTGCTTGTTTTGATTTATCTCCTGAAGATCTAAGATGGTACCGGACAGAGCTCCATCGGCCCAAAAACCTACCGATCCAGAAATGTCTGAAAACCAGAGAAGTCCACGTTCCGACAGGGAAAAGTGGGATTCACGTTTTCGTCCGGGTGAACCGAAGCGGTGAGACAACTGCACAAACGAGGTCCCAGGTGACCCGGGGAGCCTGCTGCCGTGACAACGGAGGCAGAAGCGTGCCGCCTCCTGGCCCATGAGGAGGGGAACCGCCATTTTAAACCCAGCGTGTTAGGAATGTTCCAGTTAGAACCGCGGCGTTCTCCCAGAGCGGAGACTCGCCGATCCGTTCATGACCTCCATCTCGTTAAAGTGCAACCTGCAGGTTGTGTCACGCACTAAGCATCGTTTACACATCAGGACTTGTGGAGGCGAGTGTTTGGAAAGTGACCGGTCCAGTTCATGTACAACATAAAGGACAAGAAAACTGTAGAAAAGTAGGTTTGATAAGTAGTGCTTCTGTATTACCTCATTTAATGTAACACGAGGGAGAGAAGATGCTTCAGACTAATTTAAGCGATAGTGAGGTTCTGTAGATTCTGTTTTTTATGAATTTGCACAAACGTCAAGCTTCTGGGACATAATTAAACAGTTTTGCTGACTGAGCAGAGCTATCTTTGCTGGGCGGCTGCATTTCGTGCAGGTGAAGAGACTTTTTTTTCGTAACAACAAAGGTGTGTGGTATTTATTTTCAACATGAGAGTTATGTTCCTCCACGATGACTTTCCTTTTTCTCTTTTGTGTTTTGGAGCTTTATTTTGAAAGTACGTTTCCCCATCTGTGTGACTTCCTCTGTTGGTTTTCTGTCTCGATTGTTCACACCTGTGTTTTGTTATGTTCCTTCATGATGACTTTTCTTTTTCTCTTTTGTGTTTTGGAGCTTTATTTTGAAAGTACGTTTCCCCATCTGTGTGACTTCCTCTGTTGGTTTTCTGTCTCGATTGTTCACACCTGTGTTTTGTTATGTTCCTTCATGATGACTTTTCTTTTTCTCTTTTGTGTTTTGGAGCTTTATTTTGAAAGTACGTTTCCCCATCTGTGTGACTTCCTCTGTTGGTTTTCTGTCTCGATTGTTCCCACCTGTGTTTTGTTATGTTCCTCTGTGATGATTTTTTTCTTTTGTGTTTTGGAAATAGTCTGTTTACATCATTACAGTGTTGCCTGGCAACACTACTGCTGCATCCAGGAGGCGGTGCTTCGCTAAAATAGCGTTACTTACAAGTATTTTACGATTAATCTATTGATTGAAAGATACTTTTTTAATCCCATAAGGAAAACTGTTTATATAGTACTTTACTGTTAATATTACCTGTTTTTCTCATTTGTTAATACTCTGAAAAAGCAGCGGAGTTTGATTGTTCAACTAAACAACTAATCAATAGATTATTTGATTACTAAGCTATAAGTATTCTTTACTAATCTTTAATTTGTCTCGATTCTTTTTGATGCTACGCTGCCGCTACATTAGCCTTTATATCGTGTCACATGACTTACCAGCTGATCTTCTGGCATCATGTTTTATTTTCTTTCTTTATTAATACTCCAGTGTTTTAAAGCAACACCTGAAGTTTCTTTTCAAAATTCGTGCTGCATGTACCAACACTTAAAGCCAGTGGGATTGTTATCCTGCAAGTTGCACTTCAAAGGTCAGAGGTCATCAGGAAATAAAAGCATGGTAAGAAGAAAAAGGGGGATGCTGAGACTATCTACTTAGATCAAGACAAAATATGTCAACAATAATGACAATAATGACTAGAGATGAAATGAACTGTACTAATGTGTCTAATATCTTAAACATTTAGACTGCAACTATGAGCTAGAGCACAGAAAATGTGGGTTAAATCACAACACTTCGGCTCTGCAGTTAAAAACGGTAACGAGGTGGTGGGGGGGAGCTATGACGGCTAGATTCAGGCTACGGTTTTTAGTAGCCATACCTCGTATTTGTCTGGTCGTGTCCAGGAAGCCTAAAAGGGAAAAAAAGAGGAAGCAAACACAAACATGGATACAGGAGAGGACATCCACAGACCCAGGTAAGACTGGAGTTACCTGCAGAAATGTGCAATAATGTTGTGACTGTAGTCAACCCTTTCCATTCAAACACAAACTCATTACACTGTTGTCAGTTTTTATCTAGAAGATATCAAAGTGCATTTTCTGCCTCGCTGATTGTTTATGTTTGACCATTGTCAGACAGTTTCACTTTAAACTATCTTACCGGGTTTGGTAACTTATCTTGGGAAACACAGCTTTTGCTTTGGTACCGTGTTTAGTTTTGTTAGCGGTAACTACCATCAGACTGAAAATAAGGACGTATCATGTGTTATCAAAAGTGAAACTTTTGGTGGGTTTCCATCGGTGATGATCTGTATTAAACCAAAGAGGACCGACTTCCTCTGCCGTTTCAGTGTGGGACCCGGTAGGATCCACTGACCTAGTGAACTGCAGCTCCAAACCAACTGGCAGCAGCGCACCACATTGATAAATGCCAATAAAATAAAAGGAGAAAACTCAACGGGGACATCGGGAGGGCTGTATGTCAATCAAGACCACATCAACGCCTGTTCCCTTTTTTTGGTGAGGAGGGTTGAAGTAACTAACCCAAAGCTGGGACTTGTTATAGCCTTGGTTGGTGGTTGCTTGGGAGTTTCTGGTAATGGTGGAGGCCTTGTAAAACTATAAAATCTTTCTTTTATTGAAACTATTCTTCAAAGTGAAAGAACTAAAACCCAAGAGAGGATCTTTAAAGGATGTCGTTTCAAGAAATCTTTGATTGCTAATGTTTCCCCATGAAATCCACAACCAAATATTTTTCCCAAACTTTTTCTGATCACGGTTGAGTCGTTCCTTTTGAAAAGGTGACGTAATTATATTGATATTAGTCTGCAAGGTTTTGTATTTTGGGCCAACATTTCCACCTTCACTCTTCTGTCAGAAAAAGGTCTGCAGAAAGATTTTGAAGGTGATGAACAAATTACAAACTACAGGGCACATATGTTTCACTTCAATGTTAGAGATTTAAAAATGTCTTGAACTGAAAAACTGCCAGTTTGAAGGCCGTTTAATTGACATTTTAAGAGGTGTACAGGTGCTTATGAAATCATTAATTGTATTTGATGACTGGTCCTGTAAATTCCTCAAGTTGAGACCTCCCTCCACCCCCAATTAGACACAATTCCTGGAAAATAAAAAAGTCCTCTGATTATCTCGGAGTGAGCAGGGAGCAGAGGGGGATGCTCACTGAAGCGCACAGATTAATGAGGATTTAATCTGCACGATCTAACAGCGCCAGAGTCCCCGAGAGTCGTGATCAAAGTAAAAAAAAGACTTTATTGTGGTGGCTTGATAGATATGAAAAGGCATCAAAATTGCATAATGGAGGCATTTAAGGAGAGATGAGGACTTCTGACTTGGCAGCTCGTCCGGTCGGGAACAAACTAGTGCACGTTTTCCAAAACTCAGCATGGAGCCCCCTCGGTTGGTTATTAATTAATGAGCAGTAACATGAGAAAAGAAAGCATCCAGGGACTTGGTTTTCCTTGATAATCACCTCCTCTGATCAATATACTCCACGTTTGATTCACACACTCATTTAGGTGTTTCTAATGTTTTATCAGCTACAGATCTGAACAGAGAGCCTCATGCTGACCCCCCCCCCCTTCATCAGAAATGAAACAAAGATACCATCAAGAGTACCGCTTATCTTTACTCAACAAGTCAGATTTATTAAAGAGAAACAGTTCTGTTAAATGACTTCTGTCACCTCGCCCGAGCTCTTCTCGTGTCTCCGCTACGACGCCCAACTCAAGGACGACATAAACGAAGATCCAATAAAAATTAGAGAGCTATTACCAAACGATCAGCGAGATCTTCTGAGTAGAGATACGTGAAATCGAAATCCATCTGACACAGATAGATAGCGAAGAGATGAGGGCAGCGACGGGGTGTGAATGTTAGGCGTTTGTTGACGAGCGTGAACGGCGACAGGCGAGGAAAGTCCTGTCGTGCAGGCGGGAGATAAGATTCAGGACTTGCAGAGCAGCGCTGAATGCATCCACTCATTGGCAGTGATGAACTGCGCGGTTAATCGCAGAAAGCTCGGGATGTTTTAGCCAAATCAATTCCACTAATTTTCTCCGGTTTTGTCTTCCAGAACAAATGTGGCCTACCGAGGATTCATATTTGGAGCACGGCTAGCTGCCAAGTAACATTACATCCACCAGCTGACTGGGTCTCGGTCCATTTGTGTGGGGTTTTTTTTCTTCTTTAAATTAATAAAACCTCATGAAGAATTTATATTTATAATACAAGTGACAGCGACGACAAACTGTTTAAACCATTCCAATAATCGATGGATCATTAGTGATATATAGGATGTTAAAGTTGCTCGACGTGGCAGTTTAACAGATAATCCATCACGGTGCAGCAGCTCACAGAGCGTGAGCAGTAAAGTAGGCCAGCATGGCCCAAACATCTTGCAACTGAGCTGTTTTATATCCTTCGGGACTTAACAGGGCAGATGCTTTCTGTGCATTTACTGTCTGCACCTCCAAGAATAGCACTTATTGCTGCACGCT
This sequence comes from Zenarchopterus dispar, assembly GCA_028564865.1. Classification (NCBI taxonomy): domain Eukaryota; kingdom Metazoa; phylum Chordata; class Actinopteri; order Beloniformes; family Zenarchopteridae; genus Zenarchopterus; species Zenarchopterus dispar. Next base: position 20,926 of record JAOWBL010038113.1, on the reverse strand, counting down.
TGGATCCTTTCAGGGATCTACGGCAGGGCAACAACTTTGGCTTCCTTTGCTTCCGAACTATGGGATGAGCTGTTCGAGTGTTTTTCCACGACATGGTCTGAAGCTGTCGGCTTTGCAGTGAACCACAGGAACATGTAGGAATGCCAAATAGCTAACTTTATGGTCAACCATGAAGGTGTGATGGATGATGTGCAGGGATATTTCTTCTTTTCGCATTGCAGCACAAGTCTCGAGACCAGCCATCAGTCCATGAACTTTTGATTTAAGAAAAAATAAATCACAATACTTGACTGTTTTTGCAGGTAGACGTAAAAGTAAAGAGTACTTTTAACTGTGAGGGAAGCAGCAGAAAGTTCCTGGTTCCTGGGCCTCTCTCTGTGGAGTTTGGACGTTCCCTGTAGGAAGGGTACTCCAGGTACAGTCCAAGAACATGTACGTCGGGGTAAATGATGAAGTTTTAAGCAGGAGCTGATCTGTCTGCTGCTCACATGATTCATGTTTTCAGAACAGACAGTGAACATGGGCTATTTTAATAGGCTGATAAAAGCAAAACAGCAGTCCGGTCATGTGATTCCAGACCGTTCCACATGAGTGGAAGCTTCCATCCCACCCAGCATGTAGATATGGGTTCCACCAGCAGTAGATCCAGAACATCGAACAGGGCCGACCGTCTTCTCAGCCTTCAGCCAGCATGTCTACATCACACTGTACCACTACAGGAGAACCTTTGACTGAACAATACCACAGGTGACCACCAGGTGGCAGTAATGCACGTTTTTAATGAGTACTTCCACTAGATGTTTTTTTGACCTGTAAAGGTTCTTGAAGGCCACTTTTACAGGAATATTCCTGGTAATGGAGACTCGTGTAAATGGCATGGCCCTGAAAAGTCCACCAGGTACTCCCGCTAGTGGAAACATGACTATAAAAGCTAAAAGTGGGTTTCAAAATTGTCTCAGCTGGGGGGTTGTCTGTGGGGCATATTATTTATTTCCTTTCTTAGCCCATTTAGGACATTTTAGTACATCTTATTACATTTCCCTCACATATTTGGACCTCATACGGTTCCAATTTGGGGCTCATCACAGCGAAACCAGAAGGGATAAATGCCATTAGCCCAAACTTGGTCTCCACCCAGGTAGTCCAAGTTTAATCCAGATGAGGTCCACGTTGATGTCCTCAGACCTCCATCATGTTCTCTTCGCTCTAGTTCAGTGTTACCTCCAAGGCTCATGAAGAACACCAAAGAAACACGCATAATCCTGATTTCGTGTATTTCTATCATACTGTATCTCCTGAAAAAAAGCAATTTCACCAGCAAATTTCAAAAGCAAACTCTTTTAAAAAAAAAAAGCTCCCAAGCATTTACTTCTTCAGTGATTCTCCACTCAGTGTTTCTCACAACAATTTACAAACTTTTGAACCTGGGAGTTAATATTGGAAGACAATATAAACTACATTAACAACAATGGCGAGCATCATGGTAGCACCTGGAGATTGAGTTTATAACAGACTGAACACTCTTCCCTCTAGCATTCACGACTGAAATGTTCAGCACTGAAAATTACTCCACAAGGGGACAGTTACAAGATTAGAGAGACTCCAGACTGCAACATAAGCGAAAAGAAAGTATTCACTATGAAGTTTTTACAAGACGTCTGAGGAGATTGCACAGCCGGGTGGTTATTCATGATCTGTGATGGCAACAAATGGAAATGTACTTAACAGAAAAATAAGATACTTGTTTTAATCAAATACATGACATTTCAGAAGATATTCGATTAAATATTAAGTAGAATTTAATGGAATATCAGACGTACCACATTTCCTTTTAATATGCCAACAATGAGGGGTAATTTGAGCTCTGTGTGTCTGGAGTGTCATAATTAGAGATCGTGATCGTGATTTACGGTGGGATTGGGTCCCAGTCGAGACCCGGTAGAAGCTCAGAGTATGTGCACGAGGATTAAGAACCAGCATTACCTGCTCTCCTTCGGTAAAGATCCGGTTTCCGAAACTCCAGGAGATGGTGGGCGTGGGATCACCCGACGCCTCACAGGTCAGGACGACTTGCTCGTCGAATTCTGAGGCAGTCTGGTTGTTCAAGAAAGTAATCTTGGGTTGCACTGAAAACAGAAAAGAATGTTAAATCAAACATTTGTGTTTATTTTTTTAAATCTGTACTTATCAGGATATAACAAAAATGTTCAAACCAGAAGCTTTATTTGTTTCTGTCTACAAATGTCCATGGACGGTTTCATTGTTCATCTAAAACTTACTTTTTAATCAAAATTCATTTTCATCCTCAGAGCATCAATTATTGAGATTCTGTCAAATTTCCTGGCACCTTTGAGATGGACATTGAGGTGTCTTTTGGTGTCCAGACCTGAATACTTCTTTATTACTTACCATCTATCCAACTATGCATCGATCCATGAAAACATCCACCCACCCATGACCAACCGACGCGCCCTCCTATCCACCCACACAGCTATCCGTCCGTCCATCTGTCTATCCATCCCTCCATCCCCACCAGTTCAGGTCATGGGGTCAGCAGTCTAAGCGAAGAGGGCCAGAGCCCAGACCTTCCTCTCTCCAGCCACCTCCTCCAGATCTTCCTGTGGAATACTGAGACCATGCCAACTGAGGGACACCATCTCTCTAGCATTTCCTGGGTCTGCCCTGGGATCTCCCCCTGGTTGGACATGCCATGAAGTAGTCTAACCAGATAGCAAAAGTCACCTCAACTGGCTCCCGTTGATGTGGAGGAGAAGTGACTCTCCTCCGAGTCTTTCTCTTCTTTTGGTCACAACCTAAAGTTCACGACCACAGGTGGGCGTAAGAACCTAAATCGACTGGTAAACAGCTCTCTGTTCACCACAACAGACCTGCAGAGAGTTCACGTCACTGCAGATACCACACCACTCACTCCTGCCACTTCACACTCAGCTCCAAACTACTCCAGTAACCATGAAGCCAACAGTACCACGGTATCGGTAAAGTCCCAGATGAAGTCCTCAGAACACCAAACTGGACCTCCTCTGTTCCTCGGTTGTGACTAAAAACGCCTTCAAAAACCTTTGACAACTCAGACAAACCTAAACCCTCCCTCCGTATGCTTAGGGACTGAGTATCCTGAAGGAATGGACCCAGTCCTCTCGGGGTCTTCCCTTCACAATAGCCTGAGGAACATGGTCAACAGACTTTTAGATGTCCACAAAGTGCACGTGGACCTCTTGTAACCCTGTGACTCAGATCTTCCTTCTCCAGAACCACTGGCACCAAGTGCCGGAAATCTAATCTGAAGGAGCCCAACTAACTCACCAAACACAGGACGTCCATGGACATCTACATCTGGACATTTTGGGGCTAAATGTGATCGTATTCAGTCTATCTGCATTTCACCTTTTACTTTTCAACCAAATCAAAACATCACTTAGATGAATCCAACATTGTATTTTAAATGTCTTTTCAATGAAATTTCGCTCAGAGCAAAGTTTTTGTATCCAACTACTGTCCAGAATAAATGTGCCCATTTTTGTCTTCAGAACAGAAACTTTTAGGTCACTTAAACCATTCCTGATTCAAAATAGCAAATTAGGCAGACAGTATTTAGGGTTACCGTGGTAACGTATTAGAAGTTTGGTTTCATACCTCATTGACCTCTAACAGAGCCACAAGCACATAATGACATAATTTCCTCATCAAGGAAAGCATTTTCTGATGTATTTTTCAATGTCCTAAGGGACGTATTAATTACTTTTTAATAGGACTTCCTGCGTGTGGCTACTTGGTCACTGGAAGTGCTTAAAGTGAACAGGAAATGTTCCTCGGTGCCACAGGAGACGCCGGAAAGGGAAAGCCTTTAATTAAAGAAAACACGTACAGTGTGCGAACTCTTACCGAACACGTTCAGGCTGACTTCCTCCGTCTTCTCTCCTGCCTTGTTCTTAGCTTTGCAAACATAATCGCCTTCATCCACCTTCGTGACATCTCTTATAATCAGTTCTGAACCGTCGGCGTTCAGGATGTACTTATCACCCGTCTCAAGGTCGACGTTGTTACTGTAAGACAGAAAACAAGATGATGATGAGGACTCACGTCACAATTACTTTACCTCAACTGCAAACATTTTTCTTCAGTGACTTTGCTTGTTGATACTAAATGACGGCTGAGAGATAAATAGGTTTTGTTCCGTATCGTAGCTGAGCTTTTATCCATTCAAACAAGGATTTTTGATATTTCTCTCCACGTGCTGGTTCAGATGCGGATCTGTCTGGAGGATTTCTACTGGTAATTCTGACACCGTTATGTAAGCATGCTCTGATCTCCCTCATTTATCCACAAGGCTTCAAAAAGCCCAACGGAAGCAGGGCAGGTGGACTCACAGCACTTCTCAACAAACCACGGTGCCGTTCTCAACATTCAACTGTGAAGGAGCATCTCTGCACCCCAGATCTTCAACTGGAGATATTATTTAGTTTATACATCCATCCATCTTCTTCCTCTTATCCGTGGTCGGGTCATGGGGGCAGTAGCCTGAGCAGGGAGACCCAGACTTCCTTCTCTCCAGCCACTTTGTCCAGCTCATCTGGGAGGATCCCGAGGCTTTCCCAGACCAGCTGAGAGACATAGTCCCTCCAACGTGTCCTGAGTCTTCCCCGGGGTCTCCTCCCAGTGGGACATGCCTGTAAAACCTCACCAGGGAGGCGTCCAGGAGACATCCTCACCAGATGCCTGACCCACCTCATCTGGTTCCTCTGGATGTGGAGGAGCAGCGGTTCTACTCTGATCTCCTCCTGGATGACCAAGCTTCTCACCCTCAGGTTTAGAGGTGCTGATTCTCATCCCGAATGTGAATCGACCCACTGAGAGTTGAAGGTCCTGGCCTGATGAAGCCAGCAGAACCACATCATCTGCAAAAAGCAGAGACCTGATTCTGAGGTCACCAAACCGGACACCCTCGACCCCTCGGCTGCGCCTAGAAATTCTGTCCATAAAAGTAATGAACAGTTTAGTTTAATTAAATCATATTTCTTCTCGGAGAACCAGGCCTCCACTAGAGGAATATTTGCCTGAGTACTTGCAGTATTAGCATTCATAGAACGTCGTACAGGCGGTGAATGACAACCATGTCAGCAGCCCTCACAAACCAGAACAGACAGAGCTTTTCTTATTTTTTCGCTTCCTTACCCATGTGTTTCTGCAACGAACCTCGCTATCTGTTCTGAACCTCTTCAGGCATCTGCCTGAGCTGCCAGACGTACATCACACAGCAGCTTTGCTGCGCTGACGACAGCTGTGAGTAAAATCTGCCTTCAGTCATTTTATTTACTCTTCGAAAATGCTTTAGTTCAAGGTTCCTCTCACTGCCGGAGCTTTGCTGCGCTGCAAGGCGCCGTTCATGAATGAGGAACACTATGAATTCTGGGTATTTTAAAGTCAGTGTTAATTATTCACCGTGACTTCAGACTGACTAATAGTACCTCAGACAAACTATAAAAGGTTTTGGTATATCCACAACCAGGTTTCTGTGCAAATTTATTATCAAATTACGCCCATTTAAGAAAATTAAAGGACTTTTTTTGCAAGCAGAGAGAAAAATCTGCACAATCAGCTTCTAAAATGCAGATAGTGAACATTTTATTTCAGGACATAAGAATATTTATGTATATTTATATAAGCTTCAAGTATAATCAGAGGCTGGAGTGTGTTTTTTTTTTCATATTTACAAAAAGTTCTGAACTACAAACCATCTCATTAACCATGTCAACTTTGCACTGTGAATAGTTTATGTGCAAAAAAATAAAATCACTCTTTAACTAGCTCATTAGCATAGCATTATCACTGACAGAGCTGTCATCCCTCATGTGGTCAGGAGTGGTACTGCGACATAGACTGGCTCTCCGACAAACACAAAACTACCTTCTGTGAAATTTGCTGTTTAAGCAAAACTGATTCCCAAATATTTTTCCCTTTCTTTTTTTAAAATACTAAAATCCTTATTTTCCGACACCCGTGTCGAAGTTTCAGCTCACAAACTGGGCTATATCCATATATTTTAATCAAAGTTAATCCTAGCTTTTGTTTTGTATTTACCAGCAGCTGCGTAACCAGGTGCAGATTCTCCACAGCTTTGCTTGTGGGGCACAACAGATCTTTTTATATAAGCAGATCAAAATAGCATGAAATTTAAATATGAACACAGAAAAGACACCTTGTCAAAATAACACTCAAAGCCTCTTTACACCTGTGACAGCCATGCAAATGATATGTTTTCATGACTTTGCAGCTTCTCTCCCACACAAGAATTTGCAGAGAAGGCCTTAAAAAAATCATATTTGTGCCCTATTTACAACATTTAATGAATGCAATGAATGTACTTTCCTATCTGTCTGTCTTTCTGTCAGTCTGCCGCTGGCGGTACTAAAAAAAAAAATGCTAATAAGGTATGCTAATAAGGAAATGAAATTAAAATAACATAATCTGGTCCCCTTCATCTTCTTTTTGTTCAAGTTTTAATACAAAGCCACAAATTAATTAAAAGTGCAGAAGAAAACACAGACCAAGTGCAACCTTGAAATAATGGGACGCAGAAACAATAAAGTACATGTGCAAAGTCTTCACAGAGGTTCACTCTCGTCATATTCTGTTATGTTACAGCTTTACTCTAAAACGGATTCAATTAATTCTTCTTCTACAATTCTACTCACAAGAACGACAAAGTCAAATAGTTTTTTTTCTGCTACTTTTTGGAAATATATTAAAAATAAAGAAAAAAACCCACAAATATTTACAGCCTTTGCCTGTTTCTACAGGTCATCCTTGAGATGTTTCTTCAGCTTGACTGGAGTCCACCTGCGGTAACCCTGAAGATGGTCCGACAGTTGACAGAGCACCAGCCGAGCCATGAAGCCAAAGGAACTGTCAGTAGATCGCTGACACAGATCTGTGGAAGGATCCAGAAAACTTTCCGAAGCATTGGTGGTCCCAATGAGTGCAGGAACCTCCATCATGGAAGACGTTTGTAACCACCAGGACTCTTCTGAGAGTTGACCACATGGTCAAACTCTGCAATCAGGGGATAAGAGCGTTAGTCAGGGAGGTAACCAAGAACATGGTGGTCACTGAGACAGAACACTGGTGTTTATCTGTGGAGAGACAAGAACCTTCCAGAAGGACAACCATCTCTGCAGAACTCCACCAATCAGGTTGGCATGGTGGAGTTGACAGAAGCCAAGACACGGGAGTTTCCCAAAGACACCTGAAGGACTCTAAGACCACGAGAAACTAAATTCTTTGATCTGATGGAACAACGATTGAACTCTTTGGTCTGAAGCATCCTTTCTGGACCAGGCACTGATCATCCCCCAGAAGATACCATCCCTACAGTGAAGTTCTGGAAGACGAATAAGCAAAGCCTCGATGAACGCCTGGACCTCTGACTGAGGTTCACCCAAACAAGAGTGACTACGGGACAACTCTGGAAATGACTCCAACATCTCTGGAGAGGTCTGAAAATGGCTGAGCACCGATACCCATCCAATCTGATGGAAGCTGAGAGGTCCTGCAAGGAACTCTGGGAAAACAAGCCCAAAATAGGTGCTGGAACGTTTGTAGCATCGAACCCCAAAAGACCTGAGACTTTTAAGGTGCTTCAACAAAGTATGGAGCAAAGGCTGTGAATACTTGTGTATTTAAATCTGCAAAAATAATTCAAAAATAAAGAAAGAAAATAAAACATTTGCACTTCTTATTATGGGATTATAAAGTAGATATTTGAGGAAGAAAATAAATGTAATCATTTTGCAATAAGTTTATGAATAAAACGTGGAAACCGTGAACACTGTCCAGATGTATCTACTGACAAGTCCTAATCAAAACATACAATTATTTTTTTAAAAGTACTTTGAGAATCAGTGTGATTTTTTTCACATCCCCTTTTTAACCTTTTTTCTTCATCCATTTGGCTCATTTTTCTATTACTTCTCACGTTAGGCTCAGCTCTTCCCCCCCGATCTGATCTGGAATAACTCCGATCCCTGATATCGATCCTGATATCTAATCAATCACGTACTGCGTCCAGGTAACGGTGGGTTCGGGGAAGCCATCTGCATCACAACCCAACAAAGCGGAGGTGCCGATGTCTGCCGTGGCGTTCACCTCAGACCGCCTGGCGCGGATGGTGGGAAGCACTGAAAGAGAGGAAAAAAAATAAAAGTTAGAGTACTAATATTAATGTGTACAAATGAGAAAATGTGACCCCTGGGAACCAGTTCAGGTGGGAACCAGTTCAGGTGGGAAC
>JAOWBL010038113.1:0-12521 GCA_028564865.1 Zenarchopterus dispar | reverse complement strand
TGGGAACCAGTTCAGGTGGGAACCAGTTCAGGTGGGAACTTCACAACGACCAGCTTTTGGTTTTTTTTGGTGACCATGTACGAGCTAGCTGTGTAGCCACAACTTGATTGGCTGATGGATCCCCCGAAGCGGGAAAAGTTGAAAATAAATAAAATCCCCCAACTTTTGGTGAAGTGTCAAGTATCTAACTTCCTCATTGAGGCTGAGATAAGATTCGTTGCAGTTCCTCGACTGACCACTAGAGGGTGGCTGCAAAAGAGAGTCACTCTCCATCGACTCCCGTGTTAAAATGTCCGACTTTAGAGCAGAAATAAACATATTTACAGTCTGGTTCAAAAAAGCATTTTGGTCTCAATCGTTTGATTTCACGTCCATGACAACTTTGATATTGTTGTATCACCCCAGGAGAATTTATAGAAAGCGTTAAAGTTATTTCTAATATGATTGACAGTCGGCTCAGCTAATGGCTAGCCGTTATCATTTTCGTCAAGCTTCCGCGCTTAGCGAAACAACCGCCGGTTTGTTTTAACCCAGTGTCGCATAAACAATGGTCATGTTTGATTTCGCTGTCGAGTCGGAGGGAGCAAAGCTAGCCGGGCTTCAGCGACCAGCGGGTCACGTGACCCAACGCTCCGCCCGCTGATGACGTCATCAGCCGACGACGTCCTCGTCGCTGCTATCCAGCGCCATTTCAAGTTTTCTGGGAGGATCGGAGTTGATTTTATTCCGTTTCCTAAATCCGGATAAAACAGCTAAATGTCTGCTTCAGATTAAACTGACAACTGAAATGCCTAAAATTAAACCTTTATTTCCAACTGTTTTCAGGTTTTCTGCATATCTCTAAATCTTTTACTTAAGCCCCATATAAATGTTCCTCAATGAAAGGTGGTCCTTTGAGTTCCAAAACATCTTCAGTCAAGTAAATTGTAAACAACAACAATAAATGGTCTACCTTAGCAACAGTAACTAAGGAGGGCGGGACTTATCGGTAGGGGGTTAAGTTATGCTCATGGGACACCAATATCTCTGGGGATTGATAAGACTGGTGTCTAGATGCAAAAATAGATTGTCTTATGATTAAACACTAATTTTTTTAAAGTCATCACAAGAGTTCATGACTGAGATATCCTTCTATGACTTATTAAGCCAGTAGGGGGCAATGTAGAGTTTAAGAGTCCTGCCCAGGGACATTTTGGCACCTGGCAAAGCTGGTGATCAATCTGGTTAACTTCCAGTTGGAGAGTAACCGACTCTACCTGCTGATCGAGTTGCTGTCAAGTCTTCTAGTGTGTAAACGCCCCAACAACTTCAGTTTTCCTAGTCATAGGACAGCAGGTTGTGTAGCCTGAACAGGACAATGTTGTGTAGCCTGAAGACAGCTTAGAGGTTTCATATCTCTATCGCTAATGAGAGGGACGCTAATTCAAGAAAAGACTAAAAATGGGTGGAAATGGCTGTCTAAGGTTCATTTTAAAGGTAGAAGTAAATAAGTGCAAATCATTTATTTTCACTAGTTATTTAAAGTTACAACAAGCAGAAGGCTGTTAAATCATTCATGAACCGAACGTCTCAATGACTAGAGAGAAGTAATTATTCTTCGTTTAACACCTCTCTCTTTAACTGTGCTTTTTCTTCTTCCAAAGTGTTGTTTTTGTTTGGGACGATGAGAGGTGAAACGCGTGGACAGTTGGCGTGTAGTCGCATTTAAATAACAGATGGCGTGGCGCGAGGGCCATGAAAATGTAGAACACCTTGTGTACGCTCAGGACAAAGAGGACAGCTTGTTCCCACAAATCCAACAGCGGGGACGTGGACACTTTTATCTGAGCAGAACAGCAGAAGCCGTTGACAGATGTACCGATACGAGCTAACAGATGAGGTGACTAGCTCGTGCCGTCCTCACGACCCATAATTCAACCTTTAAAGCTGAGCGTCGACGGCGGCAGGTACCTACCGTTAATGATGACCGTCATCGTCTTGAAGTCGATTTCTCCTCTGGCCATGACGCGAGCCTCACAGGTGTACGGGCCCTCATCCGTCTTCTTGATGCCTCGTATCTGCAGGTGGCCATTTTCCATGAAACTGTATCGCACTGAAGCGGAGAAGCAGAACAAGAATGTTAAAACAAGACTGTACAGACAGAAACGATTATTAAACAGTGTTTCATGTACTTTACGTGCAACTTTGTGGAGGTTTGAGTTTAGTCAAGTTCAAACTTTAATGTCAGTGATCATGTCCAAAACTTAGCCCCTCCCCTTTTAAATGCATAACTTTATTGATAGACATCCATGATACCTCCTCATCCTCTGGTTATCTGGTTAGTGGACGTCTACAACTAACTACTAAAATGACAAACTGTGGCTTTAAAAAGAAAAACTCAGGTGAAGAAGGAACCGAAGAACCTCAGAAAGACGTTATTTACGTTCAACGAACACAACAGTGGGAGCAACGTAGGAAGACTGGTGGTCATATGTGTGCAGCACGATTTGAGGGAAGTCCCCACGTAAATCCTGTCCCGATCCTCCACCCGCTCCATCTCCTGCACCAACCAGCTCTTCTGATGTTGGTGAAGCCAGCGAGGGTGACCTACCAGACTTCGGACCTTCATGTTACGTCCCACTCGATAATGCCTCCCGAGTCGTGTTCCCTCCCGTCAACACGTGTTCATCGTCCAGGGATAATAACGGGGTCTAATCTAAACACACCTGCTGGTCCCCATATCATCACCCTTCCACCGCCGTGCTTTACAGTTGTTTGTCCTGTATTTGGTTTTCACCAAATATGGTGCTGCACATTAAGATCCAGGAATTTCACTTTGATCTCATCTGTCCATGGGGCATTGTTCAGATGTTTATTTATTTATTTTTTGCAGATCTTAGCCATGCTTTCATGTTCTTGGTAGACAGAAGACTCCTGGAAACCTTTCCAACAAACTGTATTTGTTCAGCCATCTTCTAATTGTGATGTCACGCTCGCTGAGACCCGTCGGGTTTAAGAAGTAGCTCTGACTTTATTTCCCATGTCTCTGATGAGTACATGGCCTGATCTTGGGGAAAACTCGCTGGGATGTTTAGTCCTGGGAAGATGGACAACTGTCTCGTTTCCCACCTATGACTAATTTTTTACACACAACTACAAACAGTTTGTAAATAATTTTATAACCCTTTTCAGATTAATTTGCACTAACAACTGCTCCTCTAAAACTGTTGCTTAGGTCTCTCCCTCATGGCATTATGTCACATTTTTAAACACAAAATTAGGAAAATAGGTAAAAAAGTTTGCACATGACTGACAAAACTTAAAAATTGGTTAAATTGGACCAAAGAAATGCATTTATAAATTTAAATGAGGCAGTGTATAAACCACTCAATTAAAAAAAAAAGTGAGAGAAGCAACAATTAACCCTGATAACCTCGAAGTATAAAGCTTGATAAACTGTTTCACCTCTAATTAAGTGACAGAGAAGCGAGGCGCGCCGACATGTTTATTAAAACCCACGGCTCAGACCTCATCACACTCGAGTGTTTTCAGATAAGCACAAACAGAAAAGCCGTCAAAAGAAACTGACCAGCGACTATTTTACATGCCAGTTAGAAGATTAGAAGCTTTTTCAGGAGAAACCAGCGATTCTCCAGCTGCTGATGATTTAGTCGTTCACAGGCAAGGATGTCGCGAGGTTCACCGCCATGAATAACCTGCGTGGACACGTTTCAGAGAATTTAGTGATTTAATCATCTCCTGTCCAGAATCTGGAGACATTTCCTTCGGAGCAAAGCTGAAAACCAAGACTAAATACCGGTGACCTTTAACCCCTCAGATGACCCTGTGAAGCAGTGTTCTCCAACCCTGGTCCTCAGGACTCAACGTCCTGCATGTTTTAGATGTTGCTCTGCTCCAACACACCTGGTTTAAACTAGTGGACCTTTGACAGACTTGATGACACGCTGATGGTGATCCACTCCAAACATGGAGGGTGGTGGGCCCTGAAGACCAGGGTTGAGGAACACTGCTGTGAAAGACATGACCTGGTGGGCTCAGGGACATTTAGGGAAACAACTGAGTTAACACAGTTCACCATTAAACCAACAAATACAAGTTAAATGTACCATGAAAAGTAAAAAACATCTATAAACCACATCCAGAAACAATGGTGGGTGATCTGGACCTGGACTCATCTGAGATAGTCCGATGAGTCCACCACGATTTCCTGGATGGTCCTGTTCTCTGGGTTTAACAGGAAAAGGACCATCCAGAGCAGTATCAGTGTAAAGTTCAAAGCGTCTCTGATGGTATGGAGGTTGGTTAATGCCCATGGAATCATGGGTAACTTGTATAATGAAGACACCATTAACCCTGGAGGGTTGATACGGGTTTTGGATCAAGGCATGCTGCCACCCAGGCAACGTCTCTTTCAGGGAGTTTCAGCAACAGCGTTGGCTTCGCCGTAAAAGACTCCAGGAACTAGACTGAACCTTCCACTGAAAATGTGGCAGGTCATGAAGGTGCAACAACAGACTCTGAAAGCTTTGAGATATCAAGCTGAACATCAAGAATGGGAAATAATTCCACCTACGAAGCTTTGGCAATTACTGTCCTCAGTTCTGAAACGTTTATCGAGTAACGCAGTGGTAAACATGACCCAGGCCCACCTTTAAGAAACATCTCACAGACATTAACGTCAAAATGAGTGAATATTTGCAAGAAAACAATAAAGTTCATCAGTTTGAGCATGTTTGTAGGGTATTTGGTTGCATATAGGTGGAAAAGGACTTACGAATCAGTTTATTCTGTTTTACAGAAAGTCCAAATCTCATTGGGGTTTGGACATGACTCACAAGAACAAGTTGAGTACTGTGTTTTGATAAGAGGACCAGCAGAAGGTGTGGTCCATGAAGCATGCATCTCCAGGCTCACGAGGTGTCCACCACCGCTGCTGCTGGAGCACTTTTTTTCTCTTTAGTCAAAATAAAATCCTTATTTTCATGAGGTCTGTGTCAGGCTGGGTCAAAGCACATAAAGCTGATTTCTCCCTTTGAGAAATCAAAGGGAGAAATCCAAGTTTCCATGCCAGAAGGTCTGATCAGGACTTCACTTCTTGCACCTGTCTAAAAGGGAAGCTTGTTGGATGAATCAGAGCGAGGCCGTGGGATATAAAACTTCTGGATGCATGCGATTATGTGCTGGCTTGGAATATTGAACATTTTCTTCCCATAAAGTTTTATACAATTTATAGTACTAACAATCCCTCCTCAGGGGCTATTACCATAGCTGTGGAAGTTAAAGCATGATCTTCCTGAGCTTCCTAAATGAAGTATTTCATTTTAGTCCGAACTGTAATTCTTCCCCTGCACATACGTGTACACGGCGGTGGCTCTTAATTCATGTCACGCTGACACATTTCAGCTTGCGGAGTTCTTTGTGGACACTTAACAACATAGTTGGGTCAACTGCTGCTCTGACGAAAATTACACGGGAGGGTTTTTTAGTTTTCAATGTTGGTTGCAATTAGTGGTTTTTTTCCCCTCCAGTGGAAAAACACATTCCCTGACAGGAGTCCAAGAGCAAAGGCAGGATGAGTCCATATCTGTGGTATCTCCACGGCCTCCACGGTGGGGGTTACTCTGAGGGTAAAACTGTCCCAGTTCAAGAGTGAAACAAAAGGCACAGTTTTCTTGCTCTGTGCACACCTTCCACAGGAAACGGACATTTTTAGCCAAACTCCTCCAGGCAGAACTGGATTAAGGCGGTTCCCGCCAAAACAAGTAACCGTCGACCGCATGGAGTTGCCAAATCAAACGCTCATCTAAAGCATCGCTTAAGTCCTCCTCGTCTTATCGCCAGAGCAAAGTAAACACTGTTGAACACTGGGAAATCGTTTTCTGTGGTAGAAAAGTAAAAGTTACAGCTACTGGGAGGGATTCTTGATAAAAGCAACATTTTCAGGAGAATCTCGTCTGTATATCCCTGGCTTGCTTCGCCGTCTCGTGGGATGGATCTGGTTCTCCTCGCATCGGTACAGAATCTCCAGAACCAGTTCCATCAGTGTTGAGGGAGGGGTTAATGCCCAAACTCAAAACAACCAAAAAGGCTACAGGACGAATAAAAACAACTTAGATAAAGATGTTTTTAAGACAAAGCCAGCAACCGTCGTTCCCACTCCAATGCAGACATTTTTGGATGCCTTTTGTTGAACGGAGTCCGGTTGTTGCTCTGCCCACGTCCCATGATTCATTTCTCTGATCGGTTGGATGTCTATCCAGCGGTGTCCAGAGGAGGTTTCTGCTGCATCAAACCACAGTCAAATCCAGATTAACCTCAAGATCCCACCATGAACCAAGTGCTGCGAGATTACCAAAACACTTGTTCAGATTAACTATGACCATTAGTCATCCTCTTTAACAGGAGGTTTTGTTCATTTTCGTATCAAAATCGCAGGAATTTTCCTTCAGTCTGAGAGGTTTTTGGCGGCTTGATTGAGGTGCTGGAGCTTCGTTTCAGGGATGAAAGCATCCCCTCGCTCATAGTTTGATCAGCTATGTTTGGATGTGAAAAGTGATCTGTCCACACCAAATTTTCTGGACTCAAAAGTTAAAATCCAGAAAATTTAGCTCTAAGTATGGTTGGTATTTCCGTACCAGTGGCATCAGAAGCTCCTGATTGTGTTTTAGAAGAACCACATATGAAGAGAGGTTCAGTTAAGAAGTTTTAAAGCTCATTTTATGTTATATAAATCGTTTTTTATATATGCATAAATCAGAAAAGAATAAATATGAGACCTGAGGATGGAAAAAAACCCACCTCGAACCTTCCACCCCCGTTGAATTCGCCATGCCATCCTTTACTTTTACTGCTCTCCGTTTGATCAGTTTCTTCTCCAAGCTTCTGCAGAACTGAGCTAAAAACCTTCATTTTGCATATGTCAAAGCTTCTAAGCACGTTTACTGGCACGGCTGCAGGTCTTTAAAACGCCGGAGAAAGGGATTGTAACGCAAACAGGGTTTCAGAAGTTTCTGCAGATCCTCTTATAATTGTCTTTAGTCCAGCTGGTTCTGCTGATTATTGCTCAACAGAGGAGTCGAAGCTTTTTTGTGGTTTCACTTTTCCGTCAAGGGGGAAAGAACATTTCTCTGAACCTCCTTTCAAGCATGAAGTTCTTGATGTAGAGATGAGATAGATTTGATAACTTCAGGTAACAAACCACAATATTAACCGTCAAACATGTTTCACTAACATGCAACTCTCCTCCTTCTTCTTTTCTCAGCTCTTCAGATTCTCCAAACCACAGTTTTTCATCTATTTGGGGAAATTAAACTCCACTCTGCCCTCAGACATCCTTCTAACTGACAGTATCATCCTCTTGCAAGGCCAAAGAAATACATTTTCTATTTCCTCGACTCCATCTGTGAGGTCTGAAACTACTTCCTGCTGAAAACACTCGGCTTTGTTCGAAGATATTGTAAGGGGAGAAGGAGACGAGGAAGAGTGTGGAAAATTGATTGGAAAGCATGAACTGGCAGGCGGCATCGGCGGGGAGGTGAGGCAACCGCTCAGCGAGTCAAGAGGATTGGGTGGCGTGGCGGGGTGGAGGTGAGAAAGCAGGTCAAGCGCAGGAAGAGTGTTATTTCAGCCGGCTCACCATCTTTGGCAGGTTGGATCCTGGAGCTCTTGTGCTTCCAGATGATGTTGGCCGGCGGTGAACTGACAACATCACAGACGATGTCGGCATCATCTCCCTCGTTGAACTCCTGAGGACTGGGTGCGTTCTTGAAGTGGATCTTTTCTGTAGGGACATATAACAGACTCTTTCAGTTAGGAGGGTCTTTAAAAAAAAAAAAGGTTCATGTGAGTTGAACTGCTATCAGAGACGTTCAGAGAAGAAAGAACGATAGAAGGAAGGCTTCTTGAAAATCAAACGCTGTTATGTTAGGCAGCAGGCCAACAGCTGCACAATCTGCAATAAGCAAACATTTTTCAGATCTTTTATTTACATATAAATTTTCTGTCTGCCCAAGTTTCAGTGGTCAAGAGGTGTGAAATTCTTCAGCTGACCACTAGGGGGCTCCAACAGTCTCCACCGACGTCCCAGTTAAAAGATCCAACTTTGCAGCAGAAGTAAACATATTTACACACTGGCTCGAAAGGCAGTTTCGGTCTCCACAGTTAGCTTTCACATCCATGACAGCTGAGTTTTTTAAAATATATAAAACCACATATCTAAGGATAATTCAAGGCTTGTTTTTATTGCAGTCTGTGTTGCCAAGAGGCAAGCTGTCGTAGCTCTAGCTGTTTAGGATTTGCATTTTTTCAGCAGATTTGACAAGTGAGCTGCAAATTAAGGGCTAAGATTTATTTTATTTTATGGATAATATGGTGTGGGCTGCTCTGTGAACTGACAGACGGTCACAACTAGTTCAGGGTTGGACTGGAACGATCACTCCTCCGGTTTCCAACCAGCTAACAATCACTAGCTCAATTTCCGACCAGCTAACGATCACTGCTCCTGTTTCCGACCAGCTAACGATCACTAGCTCAGGTTTCCGACCAGCTAACGATCACTGCTCCTGTTTCCGACCAGCTAACGATCACTAGCTCAGGTTTCCGACCAGCTAATGATCACTGCTCCTGTTTCCGACCAGCTACGATCACTAGCTCAGGTTTCCGACCAGCTAACGATCACTGCTCCGGTTTCCGACCAGCTAACGATCACCTGCTTCAGTTACTGACCAGCTAACGGTATTTTGGCTGGTGGTTGTTCTGCTGCCTACTGCTTCAGTCGTGACTAACCTCGGGTAGATCCAGCTACCAATGAATGGCCAAGGTAACTCTGGCAGCAAAAACAACAGCCTGAGCAAAATGGACTAGACCTCCCTCATCCAGGGAGATCTGGTCTTTTGGCTGGACATGCCCAAAACACCTGCTCAGAAAGGTGTGAAAGCTAACCACATGATCAAACCAGCTACTCCTAGTCACAGGGTGTGTTTCTAGTCCCACCACCCTGCAGAGGAACATAATTTCAGATGCTCTTCACAGCCTCGTCCTTTCGGCCACCTTTGGTCCACAGTTGGTGACCAAAGGTGATGATTGGACTGTTAATTTTTTAGCTTGGCTCTGTTCTCATTCCCACTAATGGAAACCGCTCCAGTGAGAGTTGAAGTTTGTGGCGTGATGAGGCCAACAGGACCACATCATCTGCAAAAAGCTGACACCGTCGAACCGGATCCCATCTGTTCATGAAAGGTATCAACAGAACCGCTGTTCCAGTCCAAGTCCAACCTGAAAGACATCTGACTTACTACCGCCAACGCAGGCCAACCCACACTGTTCAACTATCAGCTGGACTCCGTCCTCCAGAAGCCCTGAACACACCTTACCAGGTAAAGCTGAGGATGTCCTTCCCTCGAACTGACTTTTTTGAGGGGAATTAAGTGTTCATTTGTCTAGTAGCACCGTCAGTAGTAAAGTGGGATTGTGGAGAAGATGGGACTTACGGAAGATCTTCACTTGGACAGTGGTCTGAGCCTCCTGATCTCCATTTTTGGCCACACACTTGTAGTTGCCGGCGTCGTCCACGTTGGCGTGGTAGATGATGAGAGTTGACGTGACTTCATCGTTGCGGGTCACGGAAAGGTCTGGTGTCCCAGGAATGATCTTCTCACCACTCGGGGCATACCAGTCGATGTCTTTAGCATCCCCCGTCACTGAAAAACAAAAACCCACAGCTGCCTTGTGAACAATGACTAAAACGGAGGGTTTGCTGCTGAAAAATGTGAAATTCAATTTTTTTTAAATTGTCATTTTTATTACTGGGTTGAACTATATCTATTTATACCACAGTAATACATTGATACTGTCACACCCTTGTATATTTGTGGAGTTACTTCAACAAACATAAACAACCCCGAGGGCTGTCATGTGACCATGTGACCATGTGACAAGAAATGACTCCAACTCAAACATGAGACGAAATAATGGATCAAATCAAAAAACAGTTCTTGCCATGAAGATGACACAGAAACACCAAAGTCAGACTTTTTTTTAACAGATCAGAATAAATATATAATAATAAGACACAAAGAGTCCTGTAAATAATGTGAATATATCCAACAGGAGACAGACGACTCAAGCAGCTTTTCTGCCTAATTCATTTTTCATAAAAGTGAATACAAGCAGACAGTTTTTGTTCAGCAGAAAAATATTAATACTATTTCCTCTTTTGAAGAAATACAAAATGTCAAAATGCAGCTTGACATTCGTAGCTACTGAAGAATTCGAGATCAAGCTGTAGCCAGATTTTCTCACACATCCGAAAAGAAACTCTCTGGGGAGCATAAAAAGTGAAGATGTCGGGTTTCTCATGTAAGAACGAAGAAAGTTTCACAAGCCAGCGAAGGAAAAGCCGTTCGGAGGAGAGTTAAAGTGCTGTCAAAGCCAGTAAGAATCGGCCAGAGCTTGAATATAAACAGCTGATAAGGACACGCCCCTCCCCTTAGCCCCGCCTCCGATGTGCTCAGAGTTTGACAGACAGGCTGACGGTCCAATGACTTTATTAAAGATTTGTTTGTGTTTTTAGAGGCCTGTCGCTTCCACGGTGGATTGAAATGACTGGTTTTCATAAATTATTCATAAATTATCTGCCACTGGTGCGTAAAGAGAATTTTAGACAAATTCAGACGATCTAGTCAAAAATGTTTAAGAAAGAGCTCTCCAACCTTAAAACCTGTTTCAATTATAATAAAATGCTGTATTAATGGATCTGTCCAACTATAAACTACAGTAAAAACGTTTCCCTATGAGGATAAAACAAACAGGCAGCATCTGTTGAACTTCATTAAATGGCCACCGGGGGCAGGCTTCAAAGGGGCGTGGTCTTTTGAGTGACAGCTGACTATGGCTGTCACGATTTCTTAGCGATTAGCATCGTCTGACTTTACTTCTGAGCTGTTAATAAAGACCTAAATGTGCAATTTTATTCTTTTTTTTTAGTAGATAATATATATTTTTGTGCTGTTAATCATGCTAACAGACTGTTTTTGATTTGCAGCATAAAAGTATGTTCTGCAGCACAAATAATCGTCTCGACTTCTGAGAATACAGTCCAATGAAATCGAATCGTTTTGTCTTTTTTTTCTTGTTTTGTCCGATTTTTCTTGTTTCAGCCCTGAAACAGATTTCCCTCCAAACTTAAAGTACCAGACGCCATTCACTTTTAAAATCCTTGCGACCCTGAATCCGTTCAATCATTTTGATTGATCTTCCTGGTTCTGATCGGTTTCCATTCAAACAACTTTTTTTTTTTTCTTCTTTTTTTTTGACATTTCTCTGCAGGATGATGAGAATTTTGGCCCGTGACACAAAACCATATCAGAAACCTGATCAGATTACATCAAACGACGGAAAAGAAAGTGAAATATTTGGAGAGGAGTCCCCGCCCCCATCCCTGCCCCGCCCCCACCCTCCCACGCCGTCAGCTGCATCCTAATCAGGTTTAAGACTCATCTGGAGTCTGGACTTCTTCTGCACTTTCTAAATGCATTTATTGATGAGTTTTATTAATCATTTGATTTGAAGTGTAAATGTGCATCATTATCTCGGCTTATAAACACCTTTTTTCATCCACCACTAAAAACACAGTCTCCTCATGTTTTCATTATTTTCCCAGAATCCCGAGCCTTTTTTTACAATTATTATTACCTGACTGATCTCATCCTCTGCAGAACCTCAAATTCATTTTCTCCCCCCACCAGCATCATTATTTCACCTGACTTATAACACCCGTGTCAAATGACCTCAATTACCGCCGCGAGCATTGTTGCGCCGGGCGGCATCTGCATCTAGCCGAGCCAAATGAAGCGTGCTTGAGCACTCTTACCTTCGCAGAGGAAGAATTTGGACTCTCCTACGCTGATTTCCCCCTGTGCCGGAGTGATTTGCACCTGAATAGCAGCTGGGTGGAGGAAAGAGAAGAAAATACACATTAGTTTTTCATTTCATGGGGAGGGAGGGGTGGCGAGGCGGGGGCAGACACAATGAAGCGACGCTCGGAGTGGCTTTCCCGCTCAAAGCAGCAGCCATGTTCATGCAGATGAAACCCCAGGACGACGTGTTTGTGCTCAGTGGAGTGGAACATCTCCATGTCCTGATGGGTTACGAGTTCAGAGCCACAGAGCTCGGCGGGGGATAATATTTTATATTCTCGTGTTTACATTCACCTTTTATGTTATGTACGCTGTCACAGCCTGAAGTCATGTGTTTCAATCAAAATAAAAATCCTCCGACTTTGGTGCATCTCAGCTGAACAACAGCAGATACCTGTTTTTTTGATTTTTTTTGCTGAGTCATCGTTTATTGAACAGACGTGAAGCCAGACAGAAGTCTTCAGGTCCCAAACCATCATCCCTCCACCGCCGTGCTTGACAGTGGGAATGAGGTGTTTCTGCTGGATTTCTGGTTTTAGTTTTTATTCATCCGCTGGCCGTCAAACCCAAACAACTCCACCTGGGTCCCACCCATCCACCTGGGTC
>JAOWBL010038066.1:0-27494 GCA_028564865.1 Zenarchopterus dispar | reverse complement strand
GGGAGTAAGTGAACCTGTTTTCACCAAATCTCAAAATTATTGCTACTATGGAGGTGTAGGTATGTGCTTTGACTGTGGAGTGAGGAAGAGTGCAGCATTACATAACCACATCCCAGACATTATAGCAGTAGTATGTGAGAGACAGTTAAGCTTTAGATTCAAGCCCTGAGGCAGCTTAAAGGCTGCTGTGTCCCATGGGGTGCTATTTAATACGAGTATAATCAAACTCCCACTTCATTATAGTGCTACATGCTGTGTATCTGTGTGCCCTCAAGATTTTAAGAAACAAGATCTTTATCATTACATTACTTTATTGGAACTAATCTCTTCTTTTAAAAAATAAGCACCAGATTTCTGTTAAATTTGAAGGAAACAAACTCAGAGTCTGAGAACAAAGATATAGATGAAATCAGTAATTTCTTTCTATTAATCACTCTAATCCAAATGAGTTGGGGAAAAAAAATAAATTTAAAAAAGCCCAGGGAACTAGGGATGTTTTCAGCAACATGGCTAGTCCAAAAAAAAAAAAAAAAAAAAATCTGCTAATGTTAGATAACTGCAAACAGCACATTGATGGTTGAAGCAGTGCTTCAGAAACTAATGTTGGCTAACCAATGATAAATTCAGATCATTTCGATTGAAATCTTAAATTCTATAAAGGTAGAACTCTATCTTGGACCAGTGGCATGAGGGCTGGAATCTCTGTATATGAGGAGCAAAATAAACCAAGTGATTTAACATGAAAACTGCTATTTTAACATGAAAAAACAAGCAAAATATATCCAGATCATTGCTTTAAAGATAAATGTAAACTAGTTCAGTACAAGTTCAATCAAATATACTCCAATTCAATATAGTTACATGCCAAATATACGAAAGTTCATTTTCAATTCATTGCAATGGTATCTAAATATTACCAATTCTTAAAAGGCCTAGCTAAGAAAAATAACTTCACAGAACCTGGTGCTTCAGTGAAGCACAGAATATTTTCAAGGACCTGTCACAACCAGGACATCACTGTTTCGAACTTTTGCCTCCAGGCAGAAGATACCGGTCAATACAAATAAGAACAAATAGGTTGAAACACAGATTTTATCCCCAAGCTATCACTGTACTCAACACAAAACAAACACTGAATTATCACAAGGATGTTTGTTAAATAACCTGGGGCAATAATTTTCACTATTAGTTTTTTTTACAAATAAAAATGTACAAAACATGGTGCAATAATGTAGATCAGCATAGATACTCTAAATGCTGTATGTGTGGTTCTGTTTTTATTGTTCGCCCATTGTTCATTTTTCATGGGCATTTTCTTTTATAGTATTTATGCCATTTATTGGCACTGCAAGGTCTGCACTAACAATTTCATTGAGCAAAGTATGACAACAAAGCTCTATTCTATTCTATTCTATTCTATTCTATTCTATTCTATTCTATACTCACGAGCATGCAAGGAGGTGGACTGTTGGGATAATATGGTACGAACTGTTTGTTATAATTTGATGGAGCTTGGTCGTTATGTCTATATGTTGTTAGTGAGAAGAAAGATTTTACATATTATTCTGGATTCAACAGAAAACCAATGAAGAGAAGCTAAATTTGGAGGAATCATTCCTGCTTATCTTCATGAGAGCTCATGCTGCAGCATTTTTGGATCAGCTGGATACTGTTCAGGGAATTTTTGGGAGTCAAAAAGATAACACTGAGTTTGTTAATTAATTGAATGTACAAATTTACAGTTAGTTATACATTATCTGTAGATTATGAATAATTATTCCTTCTGTGTTTCCCTTGCCCTGAGCAGCCTTTCCCACTCCCTGTCAGAAATTATGAACAATTACAGCTGTAAGGCTAGAGAAATGCTTGGAGAGTGAACTGATTGCTCAAACATATTTCCAAAGCTTGGAGATGCTGTTGTTGTTTCATAGTTGATTTAGGGATCCGTTGTTTGTTTGTTTGTTTTAGCCTGCACAGCACTTCTTAGATTGCTTTAAAAGAAGACTAGGTGCCTCAGAAAGAAAAGGAAACACAGGATTTTTTTCTTTAATTTAACAAGGTCTCAGTGGGTTTCTTGGTGTCATTGTAAGTTAAGAACAGCAAGGGATGTGAAAGAATCAATACCTAATAAACCAGAATTAGTAAAATTATAGCAAGCTATAAGCAAAATAGATGGGAATTACTGGTGTTGCTTAGGGCACACAAACATAAAATTTCTCTTTTACGTCTTTGTAAACAGCTTTAAAACATGTTGGTATGCCTTGATGACAGATTCCAATTACCTCGAAGGAATTCATTCTCTGATTTCAGGGTATATCATCCTCATAAACCATAGCGCTCTTAATTTACCCCAAACACTGAGCCAACCCAAACGCTGAGCACTGCACATAACTAATGACTGGACTAAGAGTTAATGAGCAGGAAAGGAAATTGAATTAGAGCTGGCGTCTGGAAGGTCTTTAGTTGTTGAATTGCTAAGCCATGCGCTAACTTCACTGCAATAAAAACAAGAACTTAAGTAGGTTTTACAGCAATACCTTGTTCTGAACTTATTTGTGGGAGGGATGCAAACTGACATTTAGTGCCTTTAAGTTCAACAACTGCCTGCATTTAGTAAAGTCAAAGAGAAACATAATTAAGTAGAATTAAATGGCCACACTCTTTTATTTCCCAGACTTAGGAAAATGTATTTCAGTAAAGATGATTTCAAATTAAGGTCTAGGGCTGCTACTTTGTAATTGTTAACCAGGTCAATACACCCAACAAGTGAACTTGCACAGGAACTTGGAAAGTTTGCATCCAAGCATCCGAGCAAACAGCTGCTCATGCTCATGTGAATGTCAGACCAGTGGCCCTGACATTGCACATGATGAAGACCATGGAAAGACTTATGCTCCAACACCTCAGGCCTCAGACTGAACATGCCCAGGACCTCCTGCAGTTTGCCTAAAGTGGAGCGGGAGGATGCCATTTGTGCCCGCTGCAGAAAGGTCACCCTCACCTGGATAAAGGGAGTAGCACTGTGAGGACTGTATTCTTCGACTTTTCTAGCATCTTCAACACCATCCAGCCTTGCTATTGAAAGACAAGCTGAACAACATGGGAGTGCTCCACACATTGTCTCTTCAGATGGTGGTGGACTTTAGAAGGAACAGACACCATCTGCATTTGGTTTCCATCGAGTGCTTTAGGGTGGATGTAGTCAGCACCTACAACTACCTGGGACTGCAGCTAAAAAATAAGCTGGAGTGGTCAGACAACCTGGATAATGTTCACAGTACTTTCTGAGGAGGCTGTACTGAGCATCTGCTGGCTGCAGATGTTCTATCAGTCTGTAGTTGCAATTGTTCTTTTTTTATGCTGTAGTGTGCTCTGGAGGCAGCACTAAGAAAGATGATGCAAGACTGGAAAGACTAGTGAGGAGGGGAAGTTCTGGGGTGGACACAGGATTAGACCCCTTTAATAATAGTAGCAGAAAGAAGAAGCCTAGATAAATTTGCATCCATCCTAAAAAACTCCAAACACGCTCTGCACAACACAGTCAGCAGTCAGATGAGTGTGCCTCTTTTTATATATATATATATATTTGCACCTTTTTAGAGTGTCTATTGCTTGTTATAACATGAGCAATGTATGCTGCTGAACACTTTGAATTTCCCTCAGGATTAATGAAGTATCTATCTATCTCTATCTGTTTGTGGGTCCTTGCAGATGTAATTGTCCCCACCTGTTCCTTGTTAGCACCTGTTAGTGAGTCCATGTGTTTAAATAGCCCTGTGTCTTGTCTGCTTGTCCATCTGTTAGGATTCCCTGTATGTTCATTTCATGTCTCCACGTGGTCTTTGCATATCTTAATGTGGTAGCACTTTTTGTTATTTAAGGACTCAGTATGACTACTGTTGTAACGGGGTCTAACTCATTTCTGACTCTTTCAGCAAATATTAGTGATCAAACTGTTAAAAATCACAAAATGGTAATGAATGGAAATTACTTAAATTTTCCATTTAACTTTGTAGATTGTTGGAGAATTTAATTTAACTTTTAAAGGCCCATTTTGTTCCTCTGAAAATGGATCAAGATGTAGCTGAGCTGGCAGTAAGCACTGCAGCTGAGTTCAAAGCCCATATCACACACATTTCTTTATATCTACCACTCAAAAGAGCCAAACATTTAATCATTTTTGCCACACAGATTTTGTTTGCTTCACCTCACTATTTGAACAGAGCAGCTCCAATGCCCTGTGTGTATCTTTTGAAGCCGGGTCGATTCACATTAAATCTGTTATGACTCACTAAGTTGCTACAGCAGTTTGTTACAAATGTCAGATATTTATGTTGCGGTTTATCCTTTTTATTAGAAAAAGACAGCTTTTTGTTGTTTTACGTTTCATCACACCTCCAGATTTGAGTAATCTAAGCATTTTCTAGTAAAATGACACGCATGGGTCTCATTAAGCAGAAATTAAATCTGCAGGAAGGTTCAGGAGAGTTCCTTCGGAAGAAAGTGCAGAAATTGTCTTAAAAACTCCAGATCTATTTCCCTGAGAGACCAGTGGTATTTTTTTTTAAAAATCAGTTTCAACTTGACCACCCTACGTCTCACATTTTATGTACTATTAGGTTAGGTTTTACAACTATATATGACCAGGTGGGAAGGAGAGCAAACGTGTTTGGTTGACAAATGTGTTCCAACAAATTTCAGGGGGTTTTTTTTGCTCTTTATTTTAAATATTTTTTACACTAAAAACATTGGTGGTTTGTCCAAGTTGGGACTTAATGGAAGACGACACCTTGCCAGTTACATTTATTCTTCATTGATGGTCAATAAACACTTATCTGAATATTTTGCAGACCTGTCTAAAACACGCCTGCTGAGGCAGTTTTCACCCACACTGTTCTTGCCGTTTCATGACAACAAAGTAACATCTTAAGACTGTTCATTAAACACAGGGGTGTTCCTCTGGTGTCAAAGAGAGATAACCAGATGCACATGGTTCAGAACTACAGTGCCCAGTACAGAAGCCTGTCATTCACAGGCAGCTCCCGCTGCAATGATGGAGGCCCAGCAGATGCTACATTTTATCCCAGCCATTCCTCTGTGGGGCTCTGCCTGTCCACACGGATTCATAACACCTCTGGAGTAAGCTAAAGTAGTAATTGTACTCTCCATCTTGTAGCCTCATGATTCTCAAAGGTGTCCCCTCCCCCCGCTGCACTATGGCCACAAATGATGTCTGGGAATGAATAATAAAGCATGTAAGGACTGCACAGAGAGTGAGCAGAGGCAGTCGTTGTTTAGCTGGATTTGGATTTCTTGACAGGGTGTGACTTGCATTTGCATAACACCCTTCAGGGTCTTTTCTCAGCTTGGGGCGTTCAAGTTTACATCTCCTTCTTTTCTTTCTTCCTCTCTTTCCATCAGATTATCATTTGCTTCATTAGTTTATGTGTTCCCTGTTCTTCCCTCTGGTCATTTGCGTTTTCTGCTGCATTTACAATAATTCTTGTAAAACTAGTTACACAAATGTGCCTGAATAAACAAAAGCCAGAATGCACTGCCACTGCAAACATCCCGTTTAGTCCCAACCAATTTATTAAATTTGTGCTCAGACTATAAGGCAGGGTCTTAAGGCGGGACATGTCATTATTGATAGTCTTTTTTATTTATTTATTTATTTTATCTAAACACAAAAAATGTATCTGACTCACTCAAGGGAAGCAATTTCTAAGGCATAAAGATCTGTGGTATAATTCTTTATGTTAAGTATTAAATCAATTTTGGACAGTTTGTACCTCACTTCCAAATGACAAAATCTGTTTTTACTCACAAATGTATTGGTTGGCAAATATTTAATTGTTCTGCTATATATAGAGTATATCTGAAGTTGACTAAATTCTGCTTCAAGCAGGGTTTTTTTTTTCTTTGAAACTGTGAACAGTTACAATTTAAAGGCCCCTCACTCTCCTTCTCTGTTGCACTTCAGCATTTTCCAGAGTTTCCCCCTGCAGAGTAATGGGGCACTCACACTCAACAAGGTACACTCACTATCAGCAATCCATAACCTCCCCAAGCACAGCTGGCCCTGAAAGTCTAGTTTGATTTGTTGACGTGGGTGCTCCATGCCAAGCTCAAGCACAAAAGTGCACATGTATGTAGAGGGCACTTATGCATGGCATATGTCTTGTGACAATCAGAGTTGCGTAATCCAGAAATTAAAGCTGTGACATCTGTCCAGAAACAGTCGAAAAAGCCATAAAGTCAGCGGCTCTTCTTCATTGTGCTTTTTCACTGTGTGTTTACTTGAAGCATGTGTATTTCAGACACTTAATGTGCCAATAGTGCTGATTGAGACTCAGTGGACACAGTGGAGCAAATAAAGCATGTCGTGTGTGTGTGTGTGTGTGTGTGTGTGTGTGTGTGTGTGTGTGTGTGTGTAAAGTAGTGTCTTAAGTGAATATAACTAAATATAACTAAAACAATTTAAAACATGTCTTTTCATCAGCATATAGTAGCAGACTGAGAGGAGTCTCAATATTGGTTAATGAAAAAAAAAGTCTCTTTGTCCACAATACAAAGACAACAGACTCTGATGGAAGATTCATTTACCGTCAATGCTTCCATCAGTCACAATGTATTCACTTTGGTCAACATTTATGGCCCTTCGTTTTTTTCATAACCTTTTTCTGATCATCAGAATCAACAAACATTATTATTGAATGAGATTTTAACACTATCTTTAATCCAAAACTAGGTTGCGCAAATCCACAGACTTACATAAATTGCCAATCAACTGAAACCATTGCAGAATATATGAACCACTTCAGACTTGGTGATGGCTGAAGAATAAGGAATCCCTCGACAAGAGAATATATGTATTATTCCTCCGTCTATTAGTCTTCTTCACAAATGGATTTTTAGTTATTCCCTTTCCCATTATATAACCAAAACTATAATCCACCCAATTCTAATTAGTAACCAAGCACTCATTTCCCTCACATTAAATATCATAACACAAAATAAATCTAATAAAAGATGGTACTACAATATATCACTTTTACAGAACACCAGATTTGACAACTTCATGAAAGGTGAATGGGCTTTCTTTTTGGAGATGAATGACCTTCCAAACACCTCACCAACATTACTGAAACTGGGAAAGCACATATTCGAGGAAGAAAAATAGCATTTTTAACATATTGGGGGAAAAAAAAAAACAGCAAAAATTAGAAAGTGATCTAGAAGAAAATATTAAAAAAATAAGTGAACATTATTCTACAAACCCTCCTGAAGAAACTCAAAACAAACTCAATAATTTAAAGTTACAGCTCAAAAATATAATGCACAAATGAAACAGTTTCTTATTCTACAACTAAATAAGAAAACATTGAGTATAGTAACAAAATTGGCAAATTCTTAGAAAATCATTTGCAGCATGAAAAATAAAGATTAGCCATCTCATCCATAATCAGTTCCTCAGGAGAAATCATTCAGAACCTACAAGAAAGCAATGATGTATTTAAAAGTTTTGACAGGCAGCTACACAGGCAAGAGCAGAACAAAAAACAGTTAGAAATGGATGTGCTTCAGTAACACAGCTTTGAAAAAACAAGAAACACAGATCTCTTTTATCAACCCTGCAAAAGCAAAACTTATTATGGGGCTTAGAAGCCCCTGACCTTAAATATTGTTACCTATCAATCAGCTGCAATATTTAGTAAAATGGATTAAAAACACAAACAAAAAAAAGAAAAAATAAACACACACACACACACACACACACACACACACACACACACAAAACTCATGCATAGAATTAGAGCAAAGCCAATGCAAAAATAGTCTGGCTATTTTGTTCATGACCAAGCTGAACAGAACAACATTGCTACTCCCACAACATTATTGCTTGCATGTTTGAAGAGAAGTTTAAATTTAAGGTTTTTTTTCTCATCTGTATGAAACTGCACAAACCAGCCAGGTTTCACATTCAGCTCTGAGAGTGAAAAGCTCAAGGACATCTTTGCAGATTTATGACTACACACAGATGCTTAACGGTCACCCAGAGAGAGATACGTTAAATGGCAAAGAGATCAATTTGAAACTCTCACTCTCTTGAACTTTTGGGTTTGCCTTCCCCAACTATCCTGTAGTTAAAAAGTACATCAACATAAAGTTCATCCCTGCTAACTGGGTGTTGTTGAAAGAAGTTTAAGCAATTCTTGAATGAAACAGGAGTTGGAGGGACAGTGAGAAGTAATATCCATTACTGTCATTGTAAATGTACCACTGGATTAAGTTTGCTTGTTGTTCAATTTTTTTTTCCTGTGTAGTGATATAAAACACAATTACAAGTTACAATATTGTGGTAACACGAGATTTTATATTAGGTTGGGTGGTTAAGTTAGCTGGGTTGAATTGCAGGCAGTTGAATCTTTGAAGATTAGCTGTTGTTTTCATCATCTCCAGTAGTTTTGCTGCCTCACTTATTTGACAGTGGGTGTGTCCACAGTTTTGTTGTCTTTGCAGGTTAAAATGACCGCTTTTGTCCAAAGTACCACAGCATTTCCTCCGCTTGCTCAGTCTGCAGTGTACAATCCCATACACTGCTTTACACATGCTGCAGTGTTGTTATTGTGCTTTAAGGCTGGACTTACTTGTTAGTTTCTATCAGTGTACAGGCAAGTAAATGTTATTAGTTTCCTTTACTAAGAAATCAAGAGAGTGTGCACAGAGTGAGGCAAATAAATGTAGAAGTACCCTACTTATCTATGAATCACAAGGCAAAGTACTTTTAAAGTTCTGGAGCAAATTCCACATAGTCTATTCTCTGAAGTGCTTAAAGACTGATTTTTTTTCTTTTTTTTTTTAACTCAAGTGGATTTTTGCATTTAAGAGCTTGCCTATGACTGCAAGGGTGCTTGATTGCTTAAAAAAATGACCAAGTGATTTTTAATTGATTGCTCTCGTTGTACAGTGTGTTTGCTCATCTCATAGGTGCTCCAGTTACGTTAGTTTTAGAACTACATGAATTCCTGGAGTCAACCCAAAGTGAAATGTGAAATGCATTATTTCCGCTCAGTTTTGGTCTCAACATAATAGTATTTGGCCTCTTTAAAATTCAGGTAGTGGGGACTGAAAGAGTAGTGGGGACTGAAATAGTTGCCTGAGAATGTGATTATACATAAGGTTTCCTTATGTGTGTGCTTCAGTTTGTTGCATTCTCCAACTGAATTCATTCTCTTCAATAATTAAATCTAAGGTTTACAACAGAACTCCTCAAGACAAGACATCAAAGCATGAAAACACTTGTTTTGATTTATCCAGACTACTGGCACAAATAAAAGAATTTGAAAACACTACTGTAGTAGTGTCAGGAAAAGATCATGCACAATGTACTGCAGAAATAAATGTAGAAATATACATATTGATCTCCAAGTTACTCTGCCTGGTTTAGTGAAAAGAAAGTACATAATAACAGCTTCTCTAACCGTAACAAAGAATAGTTATTGCCCTCTCCACTTCGAGACAATAACTGTTGTGAGCTGCCACTGTGTTCAGAGATCCCACATAATGCATTGAGATAGCATGATTGTGTGATATAATACATTTTAATGCAATGTCTATTTTTTCTTTTATTAAACTGTTGCAATATTTTGATACTGAGGAGAAAGGGATGAATAGACAAATGTTTCCCTGGTCTCCACAGCTCAGATCACAGGATTATTGTATTATGAGAAAGAAATAATATATTCTAATAAAAATGAAAAGAAAATATGAGCAAGCGCAATCTGACAAACCAAACTTCATGTCTTTAGATATGCAGGAAGCACAAAATTTAGTTTTGAATAAACATATGACATTTTCAAACAAACCCCTTAGAGGTCATCATTGGAATTGCATGGTGAAGTGTTTCAGTGATGAATACATTTATGATCGTAGAGAAGGAGGTTTATTTAAAGGATAAATAAATCAAATGCCAGAAAAAAAATGGGCAGGCAACATAAGAACTGAGCCATGCCAAACCAATGAAGATAAAATGGGTTAACACTAAAATGTTTGACATTAAGCTTTTTGTCACAGTAAGAGTTACTGCTCTCAACAATAAAGTCGGTCATGACTGAATTCTGTTTAACTGCAGTCTTTCAAGGTCTTTTTGTGATGATGACGACAACTCATTTGCTTTCATGATGACTTTCTAGAATACTTGATCAGAACTGAACTCTTATTTTTCTTTTGTTTGTTTGTTTATTTATTTTTAATATTGTTGTTGCTTGCCAAATTGATATGACCTAATACTTTTGGTTGGCTCTGTTACAAGTTTGAAATATTTTGCATATGCTTGGTATATAGTCCCAGCAGCAATAAAGGCATTAACTTTCTCCAACTTACTCAAAAATTGCTTTCCGACATGTTTAACAATTTTTGCTGCACATATTAGCTTCCAACAGCTTCTCCCACTGAAGCTAAACCATCTATACAGAGATACATATCAAACTTGTCACATTTATTTATATACTAAAGTATTAGGAACATGTGTGTGTGTTTGTGTGTGTGTATTTCATCTGCACGTTGACAACTGATATACTTTTGAGAAGGCTTATCAACATTAACATGTGTTAAACCCGCTCGGTCCTTAGAATAGTTATAAAAATAAGTCTAATCTGGCAGCAGAAGTAAATACAGTATGTTTTGGAGTCTTTTGTTCATTTTTTGTGGTTATTATGATGTGAAAATCTGGACCTTATCTTAAAAATTACAGGTTGCTCATTCACAACAGACCATCAAATGGATGTAACCAAATAAACAAAAAAAGAAAACCTTCACTTCTTTCAAATACATGAAGCACCTACAGATTTGCCTTTCCTTCCTGTGCATTGTAGAACGACACATTCCTTTATTTTAGATCATGGTGGGTGGGGATGGGGTTACCTATACTTGAACAGAATGAGTGAATTAACCAACTTTGCCTTTGTAATTTCTTCACACAAATCTTCAAAGCACAGTGAAGTGCTTTGAGGAAAAAAATCTCAAAGTATGTCAAAGAACCACCATTGACATGTACCAGAAACACACTATGTACTAGTTAAAAGTACAACAGTCTTTACAAACTAGTTCCCAAGAAGGATGACCTGGCTGTCTTTGAATTTAGCTTTTTTTTAAGATTGTGTGGCAGTAGTGGCCATTATTTTGAAAGTAACTAGACAGGAAACGGGTGGAGAGAGAGAGAAAGACACCCAGTACAGAGCGACAGGCTGGGGTTCGAACCTGCGTCGGCTGCATGAGGGTGATAGCCTGTTTACATGGTGTGCCCACTTAACTGACTTGGCTTTCCGTGGCCTGGAATTTCACAATTTTAATATCTTATTCAAAAATGGATTAGGGGCAGGCTGGAGTTCCCAGTTCGTATTCCGGATGGAACTGTTCTGCGTGTAGTTTGCCGGTTCTCTGTGCTTGCATGGATTTTCTATGAACCCCCCCCCGCCCCACACACACACACACACACACACACACACACAGTTCACATGCTTGGTTGCTTCAGTGGTCGCTGTGTGGGCCTGTAATGGACTGGCGACTTATCTAGGGTGCATCCTGAGTCTTGGTCAATGCCAGCTGAGACAAACTCCACCGCCCCCAACCATGCATGATCACGTTCAATGATGCATTTAAAATAATATGCCTCCACTTTCCTTTGGAAATATAAAACATGCCTACATTTTTAATTACATAAAACTGTCCTAAAAGACTGATAGAACTATAATGCCGTCAAAAATATTAATGAGGGCATAGAAGGTTGAGCACTGTTGAGTCAATGGGCGTAGTTAGAGCCTCATCCAACCCATTATTGTCCTGGCTTTTTAAAACTTTTCTACTTTATTGGTATTTATTTGTTGGTTCAGGTTAGCCTGAGAATAGAGAATAAAAGACATTATGGATTGGAATAAAAAAAAAATTACAGGTTACATTCAGTTGTTATATAGGTAGGTTGTAGTTCCACTGTTGTGACTTTTCTGTCCCTTCCAGGGTCGGCAGCTTGGCATTGGAGTGAGATCACAGGTCTAGTGGTGCTTCAGATCAAAACTTCTTAAATTGTCTCGAGGTGCTTTCCAGAGACCCAGAGCATGACCCAAGGGCAATTATTAAAAAGAATGGCAGGCAAAAACTCCCTTAGTGGGGAAAAAAAAACAAACCATTAAGTCAAACAGTGGCAAGGAAAGGAAAAGGAGGGAAGTTCAAGAGTTAATGTTTGCTGGTTGTAAGATGTGGCTTAAAATTGACACACAGATGATGGAGCATTACGAGTCATGGGGACCCTTTTTAACGAAGAGTTAAAGAGACCATTAAGTCAGAGGTAATCACTTCTGCATGTCCACCCTCAGACTATGAGCATGTGATTAAAGGAGTCCCTGAAAGAGACAGATGAATAGGTCGGTGCTTATGATCCTCCTCCAACCCCAGTGAATATCAACAAATCTCTTATGACAAGCAGTATAGTAAGTGCAGAGACTCAAATAAAACATTTTGGGCTTGATATTTAGGTAAAGATACTGTATGAATGACAGTATCCATATTCAGCAGCTGGAGATCGATTACAAAGAATGTTTAAACCTATGTGATTCACAAATGTGTCCATTTTACCCAAAGGATATTTTGTTGTGGGTTACTGGATCAGGTTATTGCTTCCTTTCCAAAAAAATTAGATTTCTCAAAACTTTTTTTTTTTTTTAATTGCTCCATGTTTTTATGATCTCTCCTGCAGGATGATGGATGTGGCTCTGCTAATCATAAGCCCTCCTTTGTCCCACATCCAGTGGGAGACCCACTTCTCCATGTATTATTCCCTGTTGCTCTCTCTACGTTTCTCTTTCCTATTTCTATCTTGTTTCTGTCCCTCCCTCGCATCTCCCTCATCTGTGTTTGATGATGGATGTCGCTTCATCAGCTCCTGCTATCTGAGGGGCTCCCAGGCCTGCGATGCCAAAGGACCCAGAGGACAGCAGCCAAGCCAAACCTTCTCAACGAGGTGCTCATTAAACTCATCATGGGAAACTAATGAGGATGAATTTGGAGTCTGGATGTGGCGTAGTACCAAGGGAGTACTGGGCTTCTCTCGAAATGTTCATCTGTTATATCCAGACTAAGGTGGCTGTTTTTATTCTCTTTGGGCTGTCTGGCTTTAAGTCTGCTATCTTTCAATTCCAAATTTTAATAGAGACAAAAGAAATTTGTATCTGATGTGAGACTGCAAGAACAAACAAGATGATTCAAAATGGCCAGGTCTGGCCAGGATGCTGGATAGCTCACCTGGTCGAGCAGGTGTTCCATGTATGGAAGCTGTAGACCTTGTGCAGGTAGCCCAGGTACAAGTCCTGGCCTCAGGACCTTTGTGGCATGTATTCCCCAGCTCTCTCAAACACTCTTTCCTGCCTAGTTTCTGATAATAAAGGCCACTGGAACCAAACAATCTTAACAAGTTCAAAGATGGTCATATTGTCTCTACATTTAATCTAAAAATCTGGCTAATATGCACACTATTCCGTGTCTTAGGTTTTACATATAAGGACACAATGGAAAAAAAAATATTTGGGTGTTTTACCACAACAACAATTTAAAAAGTAAGTAAATACAAACTCACATAACATATGATTTAATGATAAGATTTAAAGCTTTGGCAGTTTGCAAGGCTGTAGTATTTGGGCTTGATAGATATAATGACAAATAGGAAAGATATCAACAGTGATCTTAGAGAAGCAATGGGTGCTGCTCATCAGTTTAGGAGGAATTATAAAATCCCTTACAAATAATATTGAATCCACCATTCAGCACTGAGATATTATTCACAAGTGGAAAACATTCAACACAGTTGCCAGTCTTGCCTGGAAGGAACCTCTCAAAAAGTCCACCACAAGGTTGGAGTGTGTAATGTTAATAAAAAATGCAGAGCCACTATATACCAGATTGTACAGGCTTCAGGTAGTATGTTAAATGTGTAAATTCTTGATGGTACAGGACAAATAAGTGGATGTGGGAAGAAAACCTCTTGGCTTCAAAAAACATGACCATATGACTGATTTAGGATGAACAAAGGTGCATCTGAACATTTGTTTTACTACCATGAGACCTGGGCAGCGTGCAGTTACTGAGTCACCCACAAACTGCTATATATACCAAGTTATTCACAATTAAATGCAATGTCATGTGGCTGAAAAATAAAAGACAATGATTCCAAATACACTAGAAAATCCACAATAAAATGGCTTTAAAAGAAAATAATGGATATGTTCAACAGTCCAGTCAAAGAGCTCTATTACATTAAATTGCTGTGGTGTGACCATAAAGCTGCACAAAGGTTGCTTTGTTTCGTTTTGTGTGTGTGTGTGTGTGTGTGTGTGTGTGTGTGTGTGTGTGTGTGTGTGTGTGTTTAAAGATATTCATTACAGTTTTATTTGAAGGAATATTTCATTGCTTTAAGGAGGCAGCATCTAGCTCCCAAGGTCTCACATCCATACTGTAAAGACCAGGTAAAGTAACTGTGAACTTCCGTCTCAGTCATGCCTTGCAACAGCTTCTTTTCCCTGCATGACGCTACTTCACACATCAACAGCGATGAATGTAGTTCACAGAGCTACGCTGAACATCATGAAAGAGGACACTAAAACTCAAGATATGATGGAAGGGAAAATGAGAGACTGACCAAGCAAGAGAGTGAACAAGAATAAATGTTGGACAGTGTTGTAAAAACACCTGAAGTTCACGTCTTCAACTTGAGGGGAGGTACAAAATACAAAAGTCCAGTTGTGCCACTTTTGGACAGCTGTGCATCAGCATTGCTCTGAGGCAATAAACGTGGCCATCACTCTCTCTCAGAAATATTTAGGCCTAAACTAAGATTTATGGATTTCAATTACATATCAAATTCCCAAAGATTTGGATTACATAGATTTATTATAAACAGGCTACTAAACTTAATGTGGTGCATATGTGTCAGTCAAACATAAATAAAAACAACTAAGAATAACATTTATGACATAATACCAATAAACCCAACATGTTTTAAATGTATAAAGACAGACTGATGTGTTTATCTTAAAATCAAATACTTGATTTTCAGTATTGGAAACAATTAGAGTTAATAATGATACATTGGTGGTAAACTTTTATGCAATTAAAATACATAAATCATGGAATTAGGCCTAAATATGTCTGTAAGTGCTGTTTGTTTGGATTTGATGAAGTTGATGCATCCTAGTAAAGTGAAGTTGTTTGTATTTGATGATCAGATACAACCTCAAATCATTCCTTTTTTTTTTTTATAAAAATAAAAAATAATTAAAAAAAAAACTTAAATCATTCCAACACAAAAATGAGCCCAAGCTGGTTGCAAAAGTATGTCAAGCAGTAGTTCTTACTGATAAATCAAAATAAAGTTCATCCTGGTCTTTTTCACTCAGCCTTTTGTAATTAATGAGAACTTACGTTTTTTTTTTCAGTTCTTTATCATGAAGAGTAGTATTTCCCACTTCTCTTATCCACACATTGAACTGTCTCCACATTTCCCCTTCTCTGTTATTTGCGAGTGTTTCTTTGTCTAATAGTGTTGTATTCTATATGAGACTGAATGAAGTCCAATTAAAATTAGACTCAACCTTTTACCTTTTTAAGCTATATATTTTTTATAGTGGCTGCATTAGAAAATTTGGCAGACTTCAGTATTGCAAAGATGATTCAAGCGTCTCTTCCATGTAACCTTAAGCCTAAAAGTGCTTTCTTTCATTACATTGTGTAATTTGAATTCACAATGGTCCAGGGACTATCAACCCGTCTGTGTCATTTAATTATAGGTGAATGAAATGAGAGTTTTTCCTCCCGTACCCCTTTAATGTTTCTTGAAATTGATAAGAGAGAGAAAGCTCATCACATTACACTGCAGAACTGTGATCCTCCTTTGTTACGGCTCACTCGCACTAATGGGCCTCATCAGCGTCGCAGGCAGATACTCGACTATTAACCAGGAAGAGGGAGAAGTTGTAATGGGGAAACACAGAAACAGAGGGTGGCATAATGGGGAGGAAAAGATGGGAAGCAGGGAGGAACTGGGAAGAGAAGATGACAAAAAACAAGAAAGAAAAGCGTGTTAAAACATATTACTGGGGTGTGTGGTGTGAGTTGCCACAATCGTGTAAGATTAATCCCATATCTGTCTACCAACATTTTAGCTGGTGGAATGTGTCTTCAAAGGAGGCGCTGCAATAGAAGGTGGAGAAAACAGGATTGCTGTTTGAAGGGACACTTTATTTCTGCTCCTGACAAGTATCTTAGTTGAAAGAAATCAAGTTAATTTAAACTCTATTCATCAAATAACATCCATGTGTCCACTTACTCACCCATCTTCCCCACTTCCATCCATTTGTGCCTCCAACCAATTCATCTATTCCCTCTGGCTGCATAATCAATCCACGAGGGACATTTTTTTCCACTTCATTATTTCTGTTATCAGTTCTTCCAGTTGTTTGTTTGTTTTTATACCTGTTGTCTACCTCTTGTGTATACCTCGCTAATTTCAGTTGAGTTCATTTGAATAGCACCAATTTTCTTAATATATTCCAATTCAGTTCATTTGATAATAATTTATTATCTGTTAATGTGGAAACCAAAAGATTGCACTGAATCATTCCCCCACCCTGGGTATGCATGATCAGCGGCAGAGAGAGTGGAAAAAAGAAAGCAGACCCTGACTCATAAAGGGCAGCCATCTGTCTTAAACCAATTGGAGGTGTAGAGGACAGAACATTAGGCCAAAATACCAGCTATGAGAAAAAGAAAGAATTAATATGTCTATGTATGTATTTATAGAAAATATGCAGCTATGTAGGACAATTCAAAATCTTTAAAGACCCTTGAGTTCAAGAATAGCATCAAATGTTACATGTATATTGAGTCCTGCTGCATTTGATGAGGGTATAAATGAGCTACTTTCAGGGCTGCGTTGCTAATCACAACCAGCACACTGAAGCAACATGAGCAACATGCAGGTGTGTTCACATGAGCTGCAAGCAGCTATTTTAATATTCAGGGTGGGAGGTAAAACAGAAATGCTGTAAAACTAAGTGGAAGCAAATTAGCACAAATTAGCAACAGGACATCGATTTTTAGCTCTTAAAGGTTAATGTGGTTTGTGACTCTTCTGTCTGAGAGGATGTCCGGGGAGAGAAGGAAGTCGGTTGAGACAGAAAAAACCATGCAAAAACCATGAAAGAGAACTCTAGAAAACACAAATTCCCAGTTTTTCCCTCCATATATCATGTGAAGTAGGAAAAGCTGTTAAGAAAAGTGTCATAAGTAGACGAGGAAATCCTTAATATAACTCAGATGAACAAGACTGTGAGAAACCTGAGAACAAATAAAGGGTGAGAGAGAGAGAGAGATTTTAAAACTTTAAAACTTTTTAAAAACCCAGTTTAAGTTACGTTTTTATCCTTTTATCCATTTGGCTTTTAACCCAGTTTGAGATGTTAACTTTATTCTTTCACATTTCAAATAGTTTTTTTTTTAAATTTTAATCTTATTCTTCTATTTTGTTTTTGTTTGTTTTAATTCTCTTTGTGTTCAGTACTTTCATCAAGTGGGTTGTTTTAAAGTGTTTTACAAATAAAATTAAATTAAGTTGAAACTGTGCCTGAGACAAAAATGGGACTGAGAAGTTCTGGACTGGAGCAGAAAACACACTGGTTTCCATCACACACATATTTGAAAGCTCATACTGCTTTTATAAGATGCCAAAATAAGTTTGTTTGTTAAAACTCATACATTTTCAGTCTTCACCTTCCTGCCTGGTGGTGAGTCACATATATTATTCTTATCAAAGAATTCTATTTGAAATTGCATCAAGAAGTTGCATTTGGGTTTTCCTTTGTCTTCTCTTGCCAATTGTTTGGCTGAAATCATCTATAATTGTAGTTTGAACTCAACAGTACACAATGTAAATACTGTCATTTAAAGGCAATGCTGCGTTATGGAAAAAGCTGGCAGAATGAAAACTTTCACTTCTTTCTCTATCACACTGTATTTGTCTGTTTTTGA
The DNA here is from genome assembly GCA_028564865.1 of Zenarchopterus dispar. NCBI lineage: Eukaryota > Metazoa > Chordata > Actinopteri > Beloniformes > Zenarchopteridae > Zenarchopterus > Zenarchopterus dispar. The sequence continues at coordinate 9,419 of JAOWBL010038066.1, read as the reverse complement.
AGTGAACACATGAATTTCTCAATATATCACCAAAGATCACCACCAACTGAATTATATGAAGACTAAAAGAAGATGGTTGTCTCTGATTTGTTTATTTCAATTTGTTTTTATTTTTTTTTTATTGGTCAAAGAGTATTTTTTTCTAGAAAAAAATAAATAAATACATACTATTTCTCCATGAGACTGATATTTAAATATGTGTGCATCACCACACTGGAAGTAGTTTGTATTTTTAACTTGTTTTTAACTACAACCATGTCTACACACTCTGTGTGTTCGTTTTGTGCTGACATTTCAATATGTGTGTCTGTGCAAGTGTATCGCTCGTGCCTGGATTTTTACAGAGTAAAATGCCATCATTTATATTCATAACCTGCCTGAGGAGAAAGAGAGCAGCCCACTTTGTATTCGACACTAATGCACATAAGACATTTTATAAATAATGATTCATCCTTCAGGTTTTTGGTTTCTCACTCAGTTTTACCCGTGAGTTTCATGGAATTTCTTTTCTTAAACATATCATTAAAGAAGGTAAGATAAGAATCAGCCACTTTCCTATTTGCATGTTTACCGTGCCGGAATTACCACTTACAACATTTCTCTAAAGAAATGGGAGGAGACTGCTTTCACTTGCACTTCCGTGAAAGAAAAACAATGTGACAAAACAAACGATAAGTTGAAGGAGGCATTTTTCTCATTTTCATTACGAAAATGGTAAATTTTGATGCGTTTTTATTAAATCTTCTGCTGTGCACAGTGAATCCATTTCATGTATAAAATGCTGTGTGCTACATCCCAGCAAATCAATGAGAAGAACACACATTTGAGAGAATGTTAACTGATTCAGTTATTGTCTCAATTATCGTAGTACTATTAGTTTAGTTTTAATAATTTTTTTTTTTTTTACAAAATTGACACTGCCAAGAAAAGAACAAAAACAGCCATGAAGTGTCTTATAACACGTACATAAGGAACAATTATTTAGAAATCACGGAGCGATTTGCAGACGACTGTGAAGAAGTGGGGATGAGAATCAACCAAATCTTCAAATCTGTTTCCAATCGGAAAAGGGTGGAATGCCCATTCCAGGTTGGGAGTGAGGTGCTACCTCAAGTGGGGGAGTTCAAACATCTTGGAGTCTCATTGTGTGCTAATTCTATACTAGAGAGAGCTGAGCCAAAAGTTAAGGCTACCTTTGGTCCCGACCTATGTGTAAAACTGAAAGAACAAGCTCACTGATACAAGAGTTTAAAAGGAGTTGTCTCTTCAAGCTGGCTGGACTCTCCCTTAGAGCTAGGGTTATGATAATAATTCAAAAAGGGACTCTGAGTGGGGCTGCTTGTCCTCCACATTGGGATGAACTGGTTTAGGTGGTTCAGGAATCTTGAAAGGATGCTTCCATGTGTTGGTGTTTTTGGTCAAGACCAATAGGAAGAAGGTCCCAAAGGCACATCAAAGACATGCTGAAGAGACTGCGCCTCCCAGCTGGCCAGAGAACACCTCAGTATCCTTCCAAAAAACCTGGAGAAGAATAAAGAAATATAAAGTGGAAGAAACCTTTTTTAAAATATTAAAAAGAAACAAAAAAAAAATCCTCAAAACAACTTGAAAATTACTTGAGTTTATCAGCTTGGTGACCTTCTTTCTTTCTTTTTTCTTTTTTTCAGAAAACCTAATCAAATAAACATTTTTTTTAACTGAAATAAAAGTACACTTTTTCAGACAGTAGAGCTCAGTTCCTAGCATTTATCAGAGAATGTTTCTTTGACACTGTGCTGCATATATGCGACACTATTGACAAGATGAAGCCTGTCAAAGGCTCCACATACTCTCACTGAATAACATATACAAGAGGAGGTCAGGACTCAGTTGGACGAGTATATATTTACTGATGGGATCTGCAGTGCAGTTGTATCATTGAGGAGATCAGCCAGAGAGGCCTGTGATCCTCCTGAGCAGGTGACCTTTCCAAGAGATGGCTAGAGATGGAGAGAGAAAGAAAGACGAGAGAGTGCTGGCACACCAAATGACACTGACATTTGTACACTGCCAAACGTTGACCTGCTGGGATCCGATCATCCACCTAAGTATTAGTGGAACAGTTTGCCAGCAGCAGTTTCCTTTCCACAGAGTTGCCTTTAAAAAAAAAATCAGACTCTCCCTGTGCACTTTTAACTATATTGTGTTGCTTATCCATCCATCCATTTTTTCCCCGCTGAATCCATGTCTGGGTCACAGGGATCTGCTGGAGCCAATTCCAGCCGATAGCAGGTGATAGGCAGGGGTACACCCTGGACAGGTCGCCTGTCCATCGCAGCGTGTTGTTTATTTTCTAATGAATGGTTGAAGACAGCCAGAGTTCCATCCTTGAAAAATCTTGCAGAACCAATGCCTTCAACTAAGAACAGATTCTTAAATCTTTGCTGAAATCAGTGTTCAGACTGGAAATACTGACATTTTCTGTTTTTATGAAAGTGGTTCTTCTTTTTTATGTAATTATTTTGTCTTTAACCCTGTTGTCCAGTGCTCAATTTAGCGGCTGTTTTTTTTTTCTTATTTTATCAGAGTGTGATAAACCATTACATATTTGAATCTAAACCAGTTATTAATATGTTCAGGTTCTTTTGAGGCTCTCTGAAACCTTGTGCATCTGCAAAATGTTCCTAATCAGTTTATTGATAACCCTTTCCTTTCTTTATTTTTATTTTCTCTTAAGAATTATTATTGTAATTATTATTATTATTATTAATATTACAATTTTTTTCCCACATACTCATAACCATATACTTAATCATATTCAATACTCAAATGGTTGATAAACATAGGTACTCTTTGACACTTTTATCTATTTATTTGATTTATTTTGGATTTTGGTTTTCTTGTTCATCTTAGATATTCTATCTTTTTTTCTTTATCTTCTTGTACAGCACCTGCTCTTGTTCTTTGCTTTTGCAAAAATGCAATTTCCCCACTGCGGGACAAATAAGTTTTCTTATTCTTATTCTTATTATGATAAAGATAAGACTAATATGGTGAATGTAAGAGGTGAGACATTACAATGTTGGACTACTGATGTTATATAATAGTCTTTTGCTGTAATTGTTTTGATAATTGCAGTATGATATTCATTCTATATTTGTTAGTTACTTAATTGTAAATAGTGGCATCCATCTGGCTTTAATGAGGGCATAAACTGGTGGTTTGAATAAATGAGTTTTCCCTCTTCAAATCCCTTTCAAGCAAACATGTATATGGGATTAATGTGTATCTATATTGTGTTCATAAACTGAATCAATTCGTAGTTTGAGTCTTCTGTATATGTTTATATGTTACATGTTTGTAATTAAAAAACAAATAAAATAATAAAAATAATGGGAGCAGGACCTTTTTGCGTTCTATTCATCACTTCAGACACATGATTGAATACAGGAATTTAGCACTTAGGTGGACTATCTAAAAATCTGTCCAACACTTGCATCCTAGTAGCTCCTGTAATATGATTAAAGTTATTCCTTTTAAAACATGTAGAGTCTGAAACAAAGGGTGATGTGATCAGAAGAACCAGTAACTTAAATATCATTGTCACTGTGAAGTAGCAAATTTGGAAAAAGAGATGTCAGAAAACTGAACAGCAAGGAAATCAATGAACTTCCACTGAAGAAGAACTTTCTCTGCAGACAAGGGGCACGGGAATAAGTCTGAATGTTGCCTACCATTATATTAATGATATTTAAAGATTTGTATGAACTGTCTCACTCTCCGCTGGCTTTTCTTTCTGAAAGCACTGTAATATTGTGAATTTTTTATATTTTTTTATATTCACAATATTAGACTATAAGGCCCAAAAAAGTAAATAAATAAAAGCCCCTGAAAAAGCATTATTTTTTTATCCTAAGCAACCAGAAAACAAGTCTATTAACTTCTAAGAGTCAGATCCTGCTAGAGGGAAGCATTTCTACACCTGTAGGAGCACGTCTGTCTACCTCCACTCTGCTGAAACGGCTGCAGAATAAAGCAGCAGCAGCCCCGTGAGCTCCTCCCACAAGTTTAGTGTTGCCCTTGTGTGGCCTTAGGATGCTGTGGGCTCTGTGTGAAAATGTGTGAGACATTGTCTCACCAAGAAAATCTCATCTGGATTTATAAAAGATGCTGCTTGTATTTTAGGATGCTTATTTTATCAGATGATGATGTTGCTGTTACAAAATCAAAGTTTTCTCAAAAAACGCAGTAATTCTGTATTTCTCTTATAACCACTGAGTTAATGTATTTTATCAAAATTTTTGACTTTATCTGATTTAACAGTTTCATTGAGAATTTGGCTTAGTTTATTTACAGTGTACAAGCACTGATAGTAGGCAGTTACAGAAGTATATCATAAGGGGTATATACAACAAGAAGAAGATAGGATATTTATCATGTTGATGTGCATGCTGTTGCCTCACAATAAAAAGGTTTGACAATTAGTTCGTGCCTCTGCTTCATTCTTTCTTTCTTTTTTCCAGTTGCTGCAGTTTCCTCCAAAAGTCTGGGGTTTATGAGCATGCAACGTTGTCCATCTCCGTGTGTTAGCTCTTTGATAGACATTGATCTATTCAGAATGTACCCTGCCTCTGGCCCCATGTCAGCTGGGAAAGGTTCCAGCTCCCGTGGTCCTGAACAGGATAAAGTTAGTATATAGAATTAATGAATAATAATCTGGTCCCTCAGGTCGTAAAAGTATGAAGTGGACAAGTTGAACAAGTGGAAAACTGTTCAAGACAATTGCCAATCTCTCCACGAGTGGGTACTCACGCAAGTTTACCACAAGCTCAAGCTATGCAATATTCAGAGAAATTATTTTAAAAAAAAACTGGCTGGATAAAGGTTTCTTCTTCTCTAAGAGGAGCAAACAACCTGAAAGCTCAGCCTGATTTGGAAAATCACATATGAACAAATCACAAGGCTTTTGAAATAATATCCTACCGTATGAACAGAAGACACCATGGTCAAAACAAGACCATGGATAAACATATGTGGACCAACACCTCATACCAACTGTCAAGTATGGCAGTGGAGGGGCGATGACTGGGGCTCATTTTGCAGCCTTGAGCATGTAAGCGCTTCATCTTCACTAAGCACTCCTCTTTATACCAGAGTTTTTCTAGAGACAAATTTGCAGCCATCATACCTACAAAAGTATATGTTATGTAAATGGGATGGAGCATCTCTACACCCTGGATATTGAACTGGTGGCAGTAAGTCTACTGAGAGTTTACGTGCTGATGATGCATATGATGTTGCCAGGTACAAACTGTAGATTTCACCCACATTTCTCTCGGTTACACAAGCTTTTCTTTACTTTAATGAATGAGTTCAGTTTTATTCAGAAATGTATGCAGCTACAATCTAATGCCCCTTTGTGGATTAATAAAGCATTGTTTAATTAAATTCAATCCTCAACTCTTTGTCTGTGCATTTACAACAACTGACTTCCTCTTAAAGGGAAAACAAAGTATACCGCAGTTTCCTAATCTATTAAACTAGAAAATCATCATGGGGATAAAATATGAAGACATTTATTTTTTATTTTTGTTTATTTGAAAGGTGCAGTTCAGAACATGTTTCAATATCTCAGCCAATCACAACATAAAGTTTATTAAGTTTCAGGAAGGAATTGCAGTAGGACCCAAGACAATCCATTGTCTTTATAAATATGTAAATTTGATATTTGAAAGATTTGTTGGGGTCTCAGTGGTGTTTTACAACTTCATCAACATGCAGCTCGTCATTTTCTTGCATTTCTATTCAGAACACTTTCCTCACTCTTTCCACCTCAGTGCATTTGGAGTTACTCCACTTGTTGAGCCTGCTCCCTCTCATTAACTATTATGTAGGAGTGCTCCCAATTTTTTTCTTTATATTTTCTTATTTACTACTTTTGAAAGACCCATCATCTAGAGACCAACATGACCGTATGTATTGACAGGCTGACCTTCTGTTCTGCAGATAATGAGCTAGAACCAGGTAAACAGCTTTCTGCTTTTCTCATTTTTTTCTCCTCCTTCAAGACAGACTCCTCTGGGTTCGGGCAGAGAGAAGAGATGGTGGAGTTGAGGGAATCAGGCATCCAAAATCTCAGCACTGCTCATCTCACAACTAAAGACGCAAGGCAGAGGAGGAAAAGATTTCCAGAAGACACACACACACACACACACACATACACACACATATACACACACACAGAGGGAGACAGCCCAAAGCTGCGAGAGAAGAAACAGTGAAAGACTGGTGTATATTTCCCTGCCACCACCCCGTCTTCCTCTTTTCCCTTCCCTTCCCACTTAGCAAAGATTTAAGAAGATGACATCTTTCAAAGTGTGAGAATTATATTAAGCTTTCCTCTGGTGCTATGTTAAGCTGCTGGGGATTTTCTCTGAGCAAACACAGTGAGGTGAGCAGGCAGGACAGAGCTCGCCTGGGGAGATGAAAATCTGCGGCTAAGGGCCCATCTTGCCGAGAGCTGTCATATCCGTTTACTGCTTAGCACTGTGGTGGGTGACTGGGGACGCTGGCTTAGGCCCGACGCCACTGTGGATCTTTATCACTTGTGTTTTCCTCCCCAAATAATTAACAGCATATCAGCGTTACAAGCTGAGGAGTGTTTAGAGATCTAATGTATTTCAACATTATCTCAGGTGATCTAAATACTAAAATATTGAGGGAGCCTTTAAATTCCAGGTGCTGTGCTTTGTCCGAATATTCATCCAAAATGGCGAAGTGCAATATAGGTCTCTTAAGGATAAATTCCTTAAAATAAAATCCCATTCCTTTGGTGATCCTAAGAAACCCTAGCATGACCGCATGTTTCTGAAATCATTGTAGCAATGCAGCACAGCACATCATTCTGGTGACAGAAGAAACAACCATCATGGAAAACCATGGAGATTTTTTTTTTTGTTTGTTTTAAAATAAACCCTTATTTGTCCTGCAGGCCCCTGCTTTTAACTCATCACTTGTAGGAGCAGTGGGCTGCTACAGAGCCCAGGGAGCAGTTAGGGGCCTTGCTCAGTTACCGACCTGGGGATTGAACATGGGTCCTCCACACTCAAACCCACCTCTCTAATCACTAGGTTACCGCTAGTTTGTAATAACGGCTAAGAAGTAAGCACATCTCAATGCCACTCCAGAAATGCATTTTTTTTATAGTGAACCCTGCTTTATATCTTCTGCATCCAACCAGCACACACACTTGGTGAAACAAAATTTAATCCACACCAGACACACCTCTTCTCTTATCCTCCCGAGAGCCTGAGAACAAGGAAAAAAAGTGTCTTTCAGTATCACTTTTTTGTGGTTTCCTGGCTGTTTGGAGTGACAACAAGTCACAATTTAGAATATTACAAAAGTAATTGTATTTTAGATTTTACAGTAGTTGACGATGGAATTATTCCTCTGTAATAAACGATGAGACTTCGAAATCAAAATAAACTGATGCCAAATTATAACCCCTGACATTTCCTAAACAAGAAAATATTTGATTACCTTAGGTAAACAAAATATAACAGTATTTGACTTACCTTTTCTCTTTTTCTGGTATATGCGTTTTGCTGCAGTCTCACATTTTGTCTCATGATGAAAACAAAATTCCTCTTATCCCACCTAAACACATGAGATATCATTTGAAAGGCCAGAATGTCCTCTACTAAGTACGGCAGGGTTTAGTAGGGTAGCTCAAATGAGTCAAAATATATAAACCAAAAACAAATGTCCACTCCAGAGGACATAAATGTGTAGGCTGGGTCTCAGGAGGTTATGCCATGGTCCTGTTCTGACACCCATGCAAAGATTGTAGGTGCTCTCGGGTCAGCATGGGTGTCTCACTTGTCTTGGATTGAACAGTGCCAAAAATCAACTGAATGTGTTTAGAGACCTTACTTTGATAACCACCCTTAAGGTTTTCAGCATTCTGTATGTTAAACTGGCTCTTCAGTGACACAAGCTGTTGCATACTGGCCACTGATTACTTTTTAACCTGGAGCCAAATGCTCTGATTTTTTATGATTAAAACAATGTGTTTGCACAAATGCAGAAATGTGCACATGCGTTCTCTGTGCTAATTTTACTATTTAGTATTTGTGATATGTCTTGATTTTTAATAAACCTCATTGTCTCAGAAAAAAGGATATTTCTTGTTTTGGAGGACATTTTTCAGAAGGAGGTTTTATGGTCTTTTATCATGATGTAGATATATGGCATCTTCAGAGTGACCTGTTTGCCTCTTTCAAGTCAAAGATTACATAAAGAAATGTTAGTAGACTTCATTCTCTAAAGCAGAGAAGCAAATATTGAACAAGACACACTCTACTTATTTTCTTTCTCAGTATATAAGTTGCTGAGTAGAATAACAGTAGCATAAGCCATAAACTTTCTCAGTAGGAAAATAAATTGCAAATGAGAAACCAAAAAATTGTTTGGCTCAGACTAAAAGGCAGCTTAATGTCCACAGGAGCAAGACCTGTCTTCCATGCATAGACTCCTAATCCTTATTGAATAGCCTGGCACAGAAATGATAATGTGGGTGTCACAAACGTATATAAGGATCATGATATGCTGGCTGTTTTCTTAAATAGCTTGTGGAAATCTGTATTAGCATATGAAACAACTACTAAATTGTTAGAAAATCAGAATGACTGTGAGACTTTTGTTTTTCTAGGTTCTGTTGTAGAAACACCACTTCTGACCACGAGACCAAATATCACTTGAGAGATCATGTCTCTGCCCCTGGCATAAGGCACACTGAAGTGCACCACTTGTGGGATAGTGTGGTATTGCAAGATTTGCCGGCCCATCCCAACTCAGTAGTTCTGGATTTGTCAGAGGCTCTTTTTTTAAACATAGTGTGTGTGTGCACACATATGGTTTGAAGTGATTTTTCCACCTGAAATTAGAAAATATGCCAAAACCAGACTAGACCACTGTACACTCTCTCAGTGCACCCATTTTTACGTAAGTATTTATGAAACTGAAGGAAATTAATGAAAATGAAAAAAAATTTAAATTGAATTATACAAATAATCTCCATTAGTGTGAGTTCTAATTCAATATCTCAGGTTTAAACTGCTCTAAAACTGAGTGCATACACAGATTTTTGCTTCTAAATAACATTAAATAAATTAATAATACATCATTGTGACACTGAGTTTCTGCAAAGACACTTTTTATGCCATTAATCAAAGCCACATGGACAAGATGAGAGTGACTGTACTTCACATTGTACTTCATATTGAAAGCAATTTTTAAAGTGCTTTAAATACATAGATCATCTCTGCAGCCCAATTGAAGACGCGTGTGGAGTATCTATCATTTAGATATTATAGCTTCTTTGCACTAGTGTGTGTATATATATATGTGTATATATGTATATATATGTATATATATGT